>OX402529.1:21022261-21067572 GCA_948098885.1 Drepanosiphum platanoidis
GGTGGCCGCGGCTAACGAAGCGGCCGCCGGGTTTCCGGGATGATGGCCGGCCGACCCGATTAGCGCCGGATGGTGCGGCGACGGGGCGCCGCCGTGCACGGACGGTCCGCCGGCCGACGGCGGAGGCGGCGGCGGCGGCGCGGCGTACCACGGCCAACCCGTCTGTCCGTTGAACATGCGAAGCTTATCGTACACCGACTCGGCCGCGCCGCCGCCGCCGCCGACACCGCCGCCGCCGCCACCGCCGCCGCCGGGTTGGTGCGCCGACGAGGCCTGGTGTTCCTTTTGCGCCGCCAAGTTTCTCAGCACCCGGTTGATGGACGACACCTGCGAAACACGATCGACACCGTTACGGATTACTGTGTTTACGATTTCATTATTATTATTATTTGGAACGTCTTAAACGACGCCTGCCTAGTAGTTATATATAAAAAAAACACATTTCAACGATTAGGCGGGGGTAAATCTATCGACATTTGTACTTTTCGGGACTTTTATGATTTTTTGATATCACGACGATTCGTTGCGATTACGGGTAATCTTTCATTATTTATCATTCCGATCGAGATGATCGTTTATTTTCATATCATCGTCGTTTCACTATTATCGTAATTACGTGTTACATTGTGCGATTTGATTAGAATTTTCACTTTCCCCGCGAGCAGGCACAATAATTTTATTTTTCGACTATTAGTTCAAACGGCGGCGTTTTGAAAAGAAACGTAATATAAAGAGTAGCAAATCAGTCGGTAGTATCGACTGATGGCCGACGAGACGGCCAACCTTTAGGACGCGCGCTAAAAATTTCAAAAAGCGCGTATACTATTTCTTCGCAAACGACCATTTATCATAGCGGTGCGGCGGCCACTTGAAAACAGTAGAAACGTCTGCGAGTCATATATATTATGCGGCGATAGAATTG
Organism: Drepanosiphum platanoidis; assembly: GCA_948098885.1. Taxonomy (NCBI): domain Eukaryota; kingdom Metazoa; phylum Arthropoda; class Insecta; order Hemiptera; family Aphididae; genus Drepanosiphum; species Drepanosiphum platanoidis. The sequence goes on from OX402529.1 coordinate 21,023,184, forward strand.
CACGCCGCCGTTTTAATTTTCCCGTTCACGTTTCCCATTATTATTATTATTATTATTATTGTTGTTGCTGTAGCAGCGTATTCGTCTCGCGTACGTTTTGATTATCGCGTGTAAACACGCGTATGTTCGCGTATATGCATTATAATACGCGAGCGACGGCGGCGGCGGCGGCGGAGAGAAGAGACGCGACGGACTGGAGAAAATGCGAGCGCGTCCGCGCGAGGGAGGCGTTTGTAGTAGAAAAATTTGTTTTAATCAGTTCGCGGGCATTGTCCGTGCGCAAATCGGTGTGTTAATTTGGACAAATGCGGCGGCGGCAGCAGGCCGAAGGGTGGCAGCGGCGGCGGCGGCGGTGGTGGTGGTGGCCGCCGCCGCCGCCGTCGTCGTCGTATAATGAAGTATTGGCTGGCGAAGTCATTGAGCAAACACAATAAAACAAACATTTTGCGCTGAAGGAGAGCGTTTAGAAAAGGAAAAAAAAACAGGGGCGGCGGCGGCGGCGGCTGGGTCGCGTTGCGGCGCGCGCCACGCGATAATATATTTTTCTAGTCGTTTCATGTGCGCGGTAATTGCGAACCTTTAAAAAAAGAGAAAGCGAAGGGGATGGAAATAATATTTGTTTGTTTTTCAGCTCCACTGATAACGACCAGAGGTTCTTTTCATTCGTCTGTGTATTACAATATTAAACTACTGCACGCGCTGCGCGTGCACGCTATATAAATTATACACGCGCGCGCGGGGCGCAAAACCGCGTGTAGACCGTTTGCTCGTGTACTCGCGGGCCACGGCGAAACGACGAAAACCGACCGACGACATAGTGTAATGTGAGTTCGACGGCGACGATTGTTCGCGTTCGATTGTTTTCCCGAGCGCGGTCGGTCGTACGCGCGCGATTAACTGTGGACAAAAAACGACCTCGGACCGACCGCGAGTTTCGTAAAATTCGTATACGATTTCGAACGGTATCTGTTATACGATCGCGCCGACGAGTAACGTCGACGTGTCTGCATCGTATGATGTGAAAAGAGACGCGAATACGGAACGAAACGCACCGCAATAAACGATATTCGTCCGAGCGATATATTCGCTACGGACGTGCGTCATAGAACAAAACGTACCGACGAATCGAACCAAAGTCCACCGCGGGAAACGTACAATCGGTATTTTTTTACGTGGCCCGTTTTTGCGTCGCGCAGTAAAGTCTCGCAAAACGAAGCGCAATAACCGGCGGCTGTATAGTGTAAAGTTTGCCAATTAAAACGACGGAATTCGCTCGACCGACGAAAATTCTAATCCGGTTACGTGCCCGCGGTGTCGCGCGCCCCGGGACAGGGGTGGCGTCGTCGTCGTCGTGCGACGCGACGGAGACTCGTCGCCGCCGCGACGGAGTGACAGCGTGCGGAAGGGTGGGAAAAAATGAAATTACTCATATTATATCAAATATTCTATATATACGTATATATATACGAGTATACGTATTTATACAGCGCTAGAGAACGGAGAGGAAAATATATACGTGTGGTGGCAGGAGGGAAAAGGACGGATGGTTAGAGAAGGAGACGGCGCGCGCGTATTACTATATTATATTATGATACTATACGTGTATACGAGAGAGGGCAGCTCGAAGACTGGAGGTTTTTGGACCGTGAAACGCGTCGTACTCGTTAAGTGTAATTGCGTTACGTAAACGGCTGCGCGTATAAGTCTGCGTGAGCCTCTTGGCGTGCGCGCGCGCGCTCCCTGCCGCCGCGACAAACCAGTCGGAAGAGCGCGCGGGGGCGAATTGCCAGTGACAGCGGAGACATAAATCCTACGGGATAAAAACAACGCGGACCCCCGACAGGGATATAAATATATATATATATATACGCACGCAGTTAAATAACAAGTGTAATATACGAGGTCGCGTATCCGGCGGCAGTGACGTGCCACTGCTGTAGGGGTACGCCGCGCGCGCGATGCCGGAGCCGGAGGAGAGGTAACGAACTGCGCTAGCGTACGGCGACGGAGGAGAGGTCGGCGTTTTGGCGAAAATTAACAACGAACGACCACCATTTTACTGCCTCCGGGAGATGTTTGTATATACAATATATACGTATATATAAAGAGAGAGAGAGAGAGAGAGAGACGACGTGAAATGAGAAATATAAACGCGCGTTTTTCGTTTTAAATTGTTTTTTGCCCTACGCAGTATCGCCGCTGCCAAAGATGGAACATATTCTTTCGCATTACTATATATAGTATATTATACTGCTAGTTTCCAGAGTGTTTCTAAAACCGCACACACAGTCGTGGCGCGCTAACTACAATACATAGTATCAATTTGTTATCGTTGCGATGGACTCGATGGGTGCAAAATATACGCGATATACCCCTATTATATGTGATCATAATAATACGGCGCGCTGCAACGATCACCTGCGACGCAAAACGCTTTCAAACGTCGTCGTCGTCATTGTCGTCGTTTCGATGATCGCGCTCGATACGGTCCGCGAGCTACGGCATTGTGTGGAGATTATGGTATACAGATCGTTATCATAGCCGACCGAGTCTTTGGAACTGCGAATTATCGGTTCGCCGTATGAATCGAAAATGTCGAGAGGCGATTGTTGTATTTTTCGGACTGGTATTAAAGCGACTATAGTACGCCCGTTATCGGCGTACACTGTTTTGCGGATTTTAACCGCTGGCGACAATAAGAGACGCGTATTATAATATTTGTAAATCGTTTTCATTGTCGACCGACGATTGTTATTGTATGTTTAAAACGATATTCTATGCGTAACGTATAGTATACGATTCAGTGCTAATAATAAGGGTCCGGAAAACTTGCAAGTTTATAGTACACCCACAGAGCGTCTAAATAAAAACACTCCCCCATTGTTTATGCCGTGGCCGTTGAAATTTATACGTATTTACAGATAATTATGTAATAGCACTATTACCGATCGTTATCGAAGAAGTGCATAGTGCATTGGCGTTCTCGTCGACCCGGAGAGACGCGAAATACGGTGTTCACCCGTGGCCAAGTCGCGGGGCCGTATCGGATTTTAAGCGGTAAAGGTGTGTGTCGAGAACCTTCTCGTTTGTAAAAATTAACGGTAAATCACGTAATCACCGGTCGATTTCTATAAGCTTCTATCAGACTTTGGCGGATAAAGTTTGCAAGAGGGAGGGAACTCGCCGGCGATGCGCCCTGCGCGAACGGACGCGTATAAATACGTTTTCTCGCGGGCGACCGAACACGCGATATGACATGGGAGACTACAACATTGCCCGTGACAATATACCACGCGCGTATATCGCTGTCAGGCGATATAATATATTATTATTATGATATTCGCCACTGCTGCTGCGGGGAGAGAAAACAATGGGTCGGCGGCGGATCACGCAGTATATTGCCGTACGTACAAACGTCCATTGATCCGTCACACGTATATACATATATACACATTAATATGACTTGCGAGGCGTGTGACGCGTGTGCGACAATAAAATCTGCGACATGTATAACATATATATATATATATATATAATACACGTGTATATACCTATATATGTACATGCACGCGATATAGGGGCGGCGGAGGATTGCGATTGTGCGACCGAGTGCACTCAGACGGACGGTGTGTTCGCCTTGTTCTAAATCGCCGAACGGAGCGAAATTACCTTTGGTCGGCTCTCAAAGTCTGGCGTACACGTTAAACACATATGTATGTTACTTACACGGTTACTCGCACACGTGCGCGCGCGCGCGCGCATACGATAACACTTGTTATCCGCGTATAATGTGTACGTGTGCGTGCGTTATACTACACACGTGTATACACGTAGTCGAAAAGAGATATCTTGAAATTCGAAGGAGTACGAAAAGAAAAAAAAAGTTCCGAGTACGGTATAAAGAAAGAGAGGGAGAGAGGGTGGGGCTGCGAGGGTGCCGGCACGGTGTACCGAGTGGAGAGAGGTCGTAGAAGGTTTATTCGGCCGATTTTGTTACTCGTATATTCTGAAACGCGTATATTGAATTTCTCGCGGCGTATACGATATAAAATAACAATCATCCCGCAGACGATTCGAACGTCTCGCCGTTCAAACGTTTCGATCTCTGTAACGGCGGCGTGTATGCGAGTTTTCGTGAAACATCAGCCGAGTGAAAAAAAAAAACAACACGTCAATCTACACGAGTGCAGTAATTTCCGACAAATTCCAAAACTCATTGTCCTCGCCATGATACGCGCGTTTACGATATCGCACATTGACAAATAACAATAACGAATGTAAGCGCAGTGTAACATACGGCTGTATGTACTCACGACGTCATACGAATAATGTACGACGCGCACGATAATTTTCCGTTTTACCGCAGACAAAAGATTGTGTCGACAAACCACGCGCGAGTATTATCTTACGAGTGTATAATATTGAGTTACCTATATAGTGTACTGTTATGAAATACACGCATTCGTCCGACCAAAATTTTTATTACGGCGGTTTATTTTGTAACCGCTGTCGCGGAGCGTACGCAACGTTTAATTTACACCGTAATAACATGACAGGGTATTAATTTTACACTGTAAAAAACACAATATGTATACGCCGCAGTAGTCCGCGCGCGTGTATTAATAAATGTAAATATATGTGTTTCAACGTCCGTATTGACTCGACTCCACGCGGGGTACGATGATCATGTGATCGTTAAAGAACAAAGTGCAGCGGCCAGCGGGAGGTTTTTTTGTTTTTTTGCGAATCGCATTCGAACGAGCGGACATATCATAATAATCGTTGATTCGATATACATAATATAATATTTCGAAATGCGCGCGCATCGGATGATGAAAAAAAAGAAGACTATTAAAAAGTTTGGACCGAACAGATGCACAAGACGACGTGAAATAACGAATAATGGAATGATCGCCAGTCAGTTGCCTTCAAATCGGGGATATATCTTTTGTCAATCACGACGTGACAACAGGGAAAAAAAGAAAAAAAAAAACCATCGAAATATTCCTAAATCACATTTGGCATATCGTCGCGTCGACACGGCGGCGGCTGCGGCTGCGGCGTGACCGCAGCGTGAAACGGGATCAGACCGTCGTCATCGGGGCCGATACATAACATCCACGTATACGTGCACTCGTATGTATTATCCGGAGAGCGGTTTCGAATTGATACGATTAAACGGCGGCGCACGGGGCCCCACCCGGTAGGGGGGCTTGGCGTAAAAAAAAAAAAAGAGGGGAAAAAGGGTAGAGGATTAAGAAAAATCTCAAACGGGCTGTGTAAGGAGATGGACGGGGAGAGAGGATACGCGTCGGATTCGATTATGCGCGTGTACATATATATACGGTATACATACATTACAATATATAATAATAACATATATTGTATTTTAAAGCTTACAAATTTCGCCAGAGAGAGAGAGAACGAGTGACGAGGACGGGAGACAATATTATATATATATATATGTATACACGCGCGCGCGTTGGGGTCGCGAGGTCTGCAAACGACAAAGTTTTCCGGCTGGCCGAGTTTTCGCCGCGCGTACACGTCGCGAGTAAATTTAGAAACGGCCGCGGGTGATGCGGACGGGGGAGGGGGGGCGTATGGATTTTAATAGTATTATAGGCCCGCGTGCGTGTAATCTGGTCGACGGTATAATTTGTAATATAATAATGTGTTAAAGAGTGTGAGGGATGAAAATCTAAAAACCTACGCGCGAGGGTACACGTAACGTATATAATATGCGCGTGTTATGTGTACGGCGTGTATATATGAGCGAGTGGATGCTGCTGCGGCGGCGGCGGAGAATTCATTATTCCGCGAGGCCTATGCCAACGCCAGATGGGCTAATCAGCTGATCTTTATTATGGGCGACATTCTTCTGGACCATCCGACTGGAAACCGAAACCGGGGCGAGTGGTTTTGATACGTCAGCCTGCATTTGACTCGGGACGCGGCGGCGGCGGCGGCGGAGGAGAACGCGTATACGTATATACGACGCGCGCGACGCACTGAAAACCGATTTTTTTATTATTTATTTATTTATTTATTTTTTTTTTACTTTAGCCGTCGGTTTTTTATTTTTCCGCCGAGTTTTACCTTCCATATTATTATTATTATTATTATATTTTTAAAGAAATTTCAACCAGATCCACCGCGAGCGGTTCGATAATCTCGCGCGTTTGATGTCGGTGCCGCTATAAAACATATTATACGTATAGTTTACGATGAAAAAAACATTGTACATCGACACTGTGCTCGTACAACCTGACCGTGAGCGCGCGGTATCGTACACGTTTTTATACACAGCGCGCGTAGTCGTATTCCCGACCTTTATGGAAATGCGCTATTCGCGCGTCGTCGAAATGTCGATAATATTATTATGTTGTAAATTACGCATTATCAAAACATAGTCCATCCGTATGAAATCCGTATGAATAAAAAGCAATTAGCGAGGTGAAAAATAACACGCGATCACGCGCGTCCGCTTGCATATTCAAAACTCGCGGGAATCATAAACGTGCGTTTGAAATGATTACTTAACGAGATAAATCGTGCGCGACGACTTAACGATAGCGAATTAAGAATGTTTAAGTATGCTGCAGCACTGCGATATACTCGAGTTTGAAACGAAAGTTTTCCGGCATATCATATGCATATACATACATATCGCGACGACAATTTATTCGAATTATAATGTCATTTTAATGATGGCATATTATTTTTGCGGCGAGACAGGGGACAAAAGAATGTACGGTTTTACAGTTTCTTTTTTAAACGCGTTTCAAGTTACGGTTCAAGTAAATAATTCACCGAGCCGTTATTATAACATAACCGCGGTTACATTGGTTAAGTTTAATTTGAATTCATCGTAGTAAAATAATTTAAACTCGAAACCACGCCGTGCCTTTTAATTAACGGTTAGATTTTTTTTTTTTCAATGCGAAATCCGATTAAACTCGTTCGCGGGGCTTTGGAAGTAGCGGTTTCAACAATGGGCTTTAAATTTCGACAAGCCTATTATTTGTGGTTACTGGAGAGTTTGACGCGGAAAAAATAAAAAAAAAAAATGAAAAAATAAAAAAAAAGCGAAAAATCTCCAGGGTGCAATTTCGGAAAGGGGTGTGGGAATAATTTAAAACTAATTGGCGCCGGACGGGAAAGTTTCTTTTGTCCGTGACATTGCGCGGTGGTGGAATATGGGTGGTGGCGAAAGACATTTCTATATAACTATAGTCTTCTTATTTAAATGACAATGGTCGCGTAAAGTTTAAAAGAGGAATTTCTTCTCTTTGTCATCACCGCACGATCATCGTCATCGCCGTCGTCACGTCGTCATTATTATTACTATTATCATTATTATTATTTTTTAGTCCGCGCGCGAAATTACAGAGCGCGAAACGCGACGGGCTTCTGTCGTCCGTATACAGCGCAGCACACCCGACACCACCGGACAACCCTAAACAGAAGACTTTCAATCGCACTCCCCCCCTTGCGGAAAGGGTGAGCTCTATATATATATATATATACACGTATATACATTTATGCGCGTCGTATAGTTTTATTTTTTTTAGGGAAACATTACCGTTGACGTTTATGTAAGCCAGCGATGACAGATGACCCGACTTGGGGCTTCGGACGTTTGACCCCAGTTTACGATAGATTTCCTAGGGTATATACACTATAAATACGTATATACGTGTATCGCACAATCCGTCAACTGGGCGCCTGCACGTACGCGTATGAATATCATATCGTACACACTTTAGGGGAGAGAAAAAAAAAGTAGTAAAAAATCCCTAATCGGCCGAGGCCGTAGCGCTCACCTCGGTATACATATATGTATAATAAACGCGTATAAGAGACGCGGGTTGAAATTACCCGGCCAGCTTTTATAAACGCTCCGCGCGGACAGTAAAACAAACGCTGCGCGAAATAATAGTCAAAAATGTAAAAGTACAGTCTACGCGCTTAATATCGGCAAAACAACACACGTCGATAATATACATAAACGCTAAACATTTTACTTTTTTATGGTCTAAAACGACGCGTTACGCGTGTTCTCTAATCGTTTGATTTCGTTTCACGGATGGAGGGGGGGGAGGGGAGAAAACTCGCGTCTGACGTACCGGCGGAGAAGACGCGCGTAATATATTTTTATTAATTTCGTAATACCAATTCGTAATATTAAATTTTACCTATAAAACGTAAATATGATACGTATGAATTGCCATACGATAGATTTCGGTGGGAATTGTTTGCGCAAAACTCTACGTTGTAAACGGATTGCGCGTAAGGAAATTCGATATAGATGCATGTGGTTTGCGCACGTCATATCCTTTTTATATTAATCAATACATGCCGTCTATTACATACACACGCATACGAAATGTAAATAAAATAAGCTAAAACTAGATTTGTCCTGCCCGTACTCCGTAATACGTATCGGTATCATTTTCCTTCTCATTTCAAAGCAAATATGTGTATTTATTATAGCTACTGTGACAGCAGTAGCTCGACAGTCGTTAATGTCTATTATGAACTAGTCAGACTCGTAATCTTATGCGCATAGTACTTAGCATAAAGATCATACGTATAATAAAATATTATATGTTTATAGTAAATGACACACTATACAAAATAGTATATATACAAAATAGAAGCCCTTTTTTTGTATATGTACGCGCACATCTCGAAAAGTACTCGGTGGATTTTAGTAAGGTTTTCACTAACGGATTGGCCAAGTATCCGGGAAAGCTTAAAGCTATAGAACGTATCAACCCCTAAGGGGGTAAAAAGGGTAAAATTAGAAAAAATCGCCTAGCCGGAACTCCGCTGGAGCTTTGAGTATATGAAATATGGTCAATAGTTTCGTTTTAGGTAGTAGAGAACCCCGAAGAAAGGATATTAAAAAAAAAATCGCAGATCGCGTAATAATCCCTGGTAAAACGAGACGAAACAAAATATACCCTATACTGACGACCTATCTGTGCAAAAATATCGATACGAGTATGATGTCATAAAATGTGGTCGGGACTTACCGTTAATTATCGACGTCTCAGACTTCAACTGCATCGTCTGCAGGTTCGAAATTTGTATTTATTCACGCCTTCGTCGATTTCGCGCTTCGACCGGCACTTGGACGTATAGAAATATGCGTAGGGACCAAAAAATCACTACGGTCACACATCAGTTTTCATCGACGACGATTGTTGTCTTCGATCGACCGTTAGTATTATTATACGAGATTAAAGAAATTAAAAAAACGCGAGAATAACTGTCGAGACGCGAAGACAGACGAGACACCGGGTCAGAGTACGAACATCATCACTGAAGTAACGATACGGAAACACTGATTCAGATTTCATAACGAATTCACGGCGACAATAAACTTTAATTGTATGTGCGTCACGGCCAATCGGACGAGCTTATTGAGTAAACAACCGACCAATTAAAATGGAAAAAAAAAGTTCTATTGTTCATCGCACGCACGCGATGTCGGTAAAAGTTATGCGATAAATGATAATATGACATTGCATAATCAATTTACCTTTTGGTAAAGAACGTCGGTTTTTTTGATGACATAATAATCTATAAATATAAAATCAAAATACCACGCGCTCACCGATCGTCGCAATTCAAAATTACGCAACGTACGGACTTGGAATTTGGAACAGTGATTTGCCTAATGTTCTAGGCGTGCGATAAGAAAGGATTTTCCGAAATTCAACCTTTAAGAGGGTTAAAAGGGGTGAAAATGTGTGAAAAGTGGTAAACGTTATTTCTCGGTTGGATTTTTAACTTGGCATACATACTCTGCAATAAAATGTCTATAACCTCGTATTCCAAAATTCAACCCCTAAGGGGGGTGGGGGGTAAAAAGTGTTGAAAATGTAGAACGTAATTTTTTGAAACTCAGTATAATTACTCTGAAAATCGTATTTTTCAAAATCAACGCCTGAGGGGGTTGAAAGGGGTTAAAAATGATCAACGTCATTTCTTGATCAGATTTGTTATTATACATTTGTATATGATTTAAGGAAACCCCTGTAATAAAAACTGACTGATAAAGTTTCTTTTTACGTGGATGACCCATTAAGATAGGTTGGGTTAGGTTAGATCGGGGAAAATGATTTTCTCAGATTCAGCTTCTAAGGTGGTTAAAAAGGGTAAAAATGGAAAAAATCACATCATACGTATATCGGTAATGGGCGACCGCTGATCAAGTTTTTTTTTTTCCCAGTCAAAAGTGCGTGCAAACCGTAAACGACCGCATCGCTTAATAAAGACTTGCTTTCGAAATAATACGCGTCCTGTCGATTTCGCCGCGGTTAACGGGGAGGGGACAAATTAACCGCGCTAGCGGTACCGCCGCCGTCGCGCGACACAAGAAGAGAACCCAAACCCTATACAAATGTATTTATTTTATTTTTTTAAATTTTAAACAAACACGATGTGTGTGTGTGTATACACGCGTCCCGGTGGAACATATACGAACGTATCGCGCGTGTAATACTGTAGAGAGAATTGACGCAGTGCGCGCGTACACGCGGATTTTCGCGTCGTAAAAACAGTATATTATTATATATATTATTGTACAACGGCGGCGGCGGTGTTTTTACGGAAATCGAGGGGAAAATATGGCCCGAAGGCCGTCGCCGCCGCCGCCACCGCCGCCGCCGCCCTGTCGATACGGATCAATGTTTTAGGCTTTCCCGGCTCGGCCATGTTTTTCCCGCGACGCGTTTTCCGACCAATCCGCAATAATTTTCCACGCCCCGGCGGTCGCCCCGCCGCCTCGGCTTCCGCCGCCGATATTTTCGTATATACCTTTTCCTCTCGCCCGCGCGCGTACCCTACGCGAGATATGACTATATATTCGAGCGCGCGCGCGCGCGCATCCTCCGCCAATAACACGTGCAATATGTGTGTATTGCCGCCGGACGAGACGGTAAATATATGTACATATTTTATGCGCCGCAGACCCGGCAGGGATTCTCAGCCGGTGATACAAACTTATAGATCGGGGGATGACGCGCCACGAAATTACCGTCGGCGCGCATGTATTTGGAAATATTACGATAAAATCGATTCGAATCGTTCGGCGCTTCTCGTAGTGTGTACACGACGCGTTTCGTGCGTAACTCGACCGATTTCGATGAAGATTTTGATTTCGCGCTATATATTTTCGAAAACGATTGAGAACCGCAATCGTGACGAGAGAACGATATTGCGCGAGAAACGTTTCGTATTTAGTATTGCGTACGGGTATATAAAGTAGAACAACGTCGATATAGTCCGAACGAATCCGGGGACCGTTGGGATTAGCGATTCGTCTGGATTACCGGAAGTTTTGTTTTTAAACGACTAAGAGACTTCATTTTCCCTCTCTCCCTCGTTAATTATCACTTTCGACAACAATAATGACAAAACAAACACAAATTTGAAAAAGAAATTTCATATAACTGTATACATATAATGTTATTATACTTATTATGTATGTGATTATTATAGTAAATTGAAGGTAATTTTTTTCGTTAAGAACCCATCCACGGCGCTAACTGGTATTAATTATTAATTTTTTATAACGTCACTTATATATTATAAAAAAATGTTTCGACGCGAGTGCCCAGTCAGGTGTAGGCCGGAGCCTACTATATGTGTAAGGGCGTATTTTCCCCGCGTTTACGCGTCGTATAATAATATTATTTTATTATTGTTCTATTCGAGCGTTATACATATCATATGACTATATAGTTTTAATAATACCACTATCGGAGACCCCTTGCCCCGCGCAACGATCTAAAGAGCGGCTCTCTTAGAAAAAAAAAACGACAAATCGTCGGTATAATTGACCCATTTGGTCGAGAGTGACGTGGAAAAAAAACTAGGGAGAAAACCGCACACACGCACTCCACGCTAGCACCGCATAGCACACACACCGGGGTAGGTTTAATGGCCCACATCCCGGGAGGACACTGTACCGGTATATAATATATATATATAAACACGCAAGCGTGCAACGACCACTTGAACACGCTCTCTTTTCTTCGGTTCGAGCTTTTTATTTTCCATAACTAATTCCTTCGTTTTTTTTTTTTTTTTTCACTCGTCATAATTGGCACCGGCGTCGAACTCTCCCTGTTCACCTCTAGACCGCCAGAAGTCCAATTATTGCTAAAACACCGCAATTTGTTCGAGTTTCGTACGCGGGGCCGACGCGGTCGCATTGTGAGATGAAGTGTGCGGTGCGGCGTGCGCGTTCTTAACGAATGTAGGAAAAAATACACTTATATAACCATGCGAAACGCGAACACAATACGCAAAACAAACTATGCACATGCCTCACACATAAGCGCATGAGGGTTGACAGCGGGGCGTCCCGTCGATCGAGAACGTTTCGAGATCTGTTTTGTTTGGAGGCAAAAAAAAAAAAAAAATGTATTTTATTTTCATTTCATTGGGATATTTTCATTCGCTGTTTGGCCGACAACAAAAACACGTATTGCTGATAATAATGTACCCAACTAGTATATATTCTCTCGCGAGCGACTGCAATTTGTCAAACGGTAAATTTACATAATCCAGAATTAATTCGAGTTAATTATTTTCTTCGCGCTCCTCCTCTGTTTCAATTCAACCGCACTTGAATGTTTTATGAACCCATTATATCCTCGTGAGCCTGCAGCGGCAGAAGCGTTTGTACGTATATACTCGTATATACAGGCACAGGATAAAATTTTCATTTTAAATGAAACCCTTTTATATTATTGCTGCAGCAATTGTGTTACTTCGCGTGAAGACGGAACAGAATACCGCGCGCATATATAATATTGATGATAATACGAAGCGATTCTTTTCGGGTATGGACGAAATAACACCGGGATACTACCGTGCCACGAAAAAACACATAATACAACAATATATTTGTTCGAATAGTAAGCCACATCGTAGTCGAATTGATTCTATTTTCAAATTTAAGTAAGTTTCTAATAGCAAATATTATCTAGTTGAATTTTTGAGAGTTCATTTGATAATTTCTTCGATACATTTTTCAAAAAATTAGATAAACTAACAACAAATTACGAGAAAACCAGCAAAATGTATAGAGTGGGTACCTGTTTTTGACAAAATCTGGTTTTTTTTATTCTGAGTGAAGCGAGCGATGTACGTATTTTCATTTGAAAACGATAAATTCAATAAGTATAGCGATTTGTATACGATTTAATTCGAACACATATTTTCGCGGAGCACAAGTTTGCGAATCGCCGCGCAGTCGTCTCGTATTACATACGAGTTTAGTATAATAATAAAAGGCAATAATAGACGTATACGGTATAATAGTATCTACTATTGGTATAGTCAGTGATATGTACGCAAAGTGTAGAAAAAAAACGCTTATCGTCGTCATCTGGGTCGCCGTTGCAGGATCGTCGTCATCTGGGTCGCCGTTGCAGGATCGTCGCGCGTTGGCGAACAACCTCACAGCTGCGCGTCGGCATACTGAACCACTCGAAAACGCACAATATGCAACTATAATATATAATATGTGTAATACGCGCGCACGCCGCCGTATAGGTACACACACACGCGCGCGCGCGTACAATATTATGTGCTCATCGTCAAGACGGTCGTCGCACAACAATATATTATATTATTATGCGATATTATAATGGTCGGAAGGAGGAAAAAAGAAAAGGGAAAAAAAACCTAACGTACAATATAATAATATAGTATGAGCATAATAACACGCGCGATGGAATAATAATGATAGACGCGCGGGCTCTGTATACCCGTACAAGTGGCACTCGACAAAAATGTACATTCTTCGGCGAGTGCGCGCCCACTGCAACGCGCGAGCATAGAGACCGGATGATCGAGACTGCGAGATCCAAACGGCACGATGTATATTATGCGACAGAGCAAAAGATTCCTTCTTTCTATCGTTTTTTTTTTCCCCTCTTCTTTCTTTCTATACTTTCGCATTAAAAAATAATTCAGCAATATCTGCGCAACCCCCGCGCGCAGAAAGCGAAATATATATCATACGCATGTTTATATACATTGTGTTTGGGATTGAGTGCGATGGTCCGTGAAAACTGGTAACAAAAGTGTGTTGTGCGTGTTTTGGATGCGTGTGTATATATATATTTATATAATATAGGGACGAAAGAGAGAAAACATATTTTATACGTTTTATTATTATACTATTCTTGTTGGTTTTTTTTTTTTTTTCGTTTTGCCCCGTCTGAAAGAAGTATCTTTTTCCGACCAAACCCGTGGTGGTGGTAGGGGCGTTTTATTGACTGAATCGATTTGCTTATAAATATATATATATATATGAGTACGCGTTTTATTCGATCCAATATTTGAAAATATAATACCAGCCTTTTCTGCGCGGGTTATTGTAAAAACGTCTGAATGCATTTTATAATTACAAGTGCCGCGGCGGCGCGGCGGCGGCGGCGTAATACATAAAAAGAAGGAATGAAAACTGCCTCATTCTTCGCCGCAAATATCAACAACAATAACTACGTATTTCGTACGATTATTATTGTTGTACTCTTCGATATTAATCGCTACGATACACAACAATAGTACGTCGCGTATTGACGTTTCGGATTCCTATGATTATTTCCGCGTCGATTTCTGTTGCCGCAACCGACTTGGAAGAAAATTCACGACCACGCGGGTATTCGACTGCCACTCGTCGAATACGATTGAAAAAGATTCCGCGAAAGTGAAAATAAATAAGCAGCCGCTGGCAAACATCGATCTTCAGTAAATACGCAGATTAAAATACGTATACATATATATATATCACGCGAATCGGTGAGCAAATAATTTAAACTCCCAATAGTATTTAACCGCGACGTTTGGATTTTACTAAACTACCGGTTTTCGCGTCAATAGGTGTATACGTAATCTGTGGAGTGTTTTCTAAACGGCTAAAAATATCTACCACGCCCATGTAGCAGACATATTATATAAATAGTAAACCTCTCTAGAACGGAATCGTTTGGGACCGACAAATTTTTTCGTCACAGACAGTTAGAATTGTACACATATTATTCGAACCGGGACATTTTTCGCCAATTGGATTCCGTCTAGTAGAGGGTCCGTTACGGAGAGATTACATTGCGGTCGTCTCTCGCGTGTGAAAAGTACCAAAATAAGGCCAAGTATATATTATATTACGAACGAAATGGGGCGCTGGGAGACAGCGTTTGTTTGACTTAAAATAGTATACGCTTTTCTAACATCGCGTTTAAATATAATTCATATAGTATGTGTGGAGTACTCACGCTGGGTATGTTGTCGTTGCTGCACACCCCTTCGGACAGCAACCGGTCCCTGATCTCCCACGCGAAGATGGACGGACACTCGCGCTTGTAGTCGGCGATCTTGTTCACCACGCCATTGGTGGCCACCCGCGGCTTCGAGCCGCCAATAGCGCGCGGCTTGATCGAACCGGTTTCGTAATACCTGCAACGAGGATACGCGTGTTATTATAATATTTGAGCCGGCGGAGATTTATAATCGTTCGCATGCGATGAGAAAAAGTAAAAAAAAAAAAAATAAAAAAAACATCGCGAGTTATATATGCGAGCGCGCGCGCGTATTGTATACAACATTTTATACATTTGTTAGTAAAACATAATAATATAATACTATATAATATTGTCGGCCGAAGGAGTGCGTGTTATAATAATTATCGGTCGGGTTATGATAATGTTATAATGACATACGCGGATTATACGTAAGCACGCGGTAATGTGATAGTATTATAAATATATATATATATATTATGCGTTAAGAATTCGAGGCCAGATTTATGACCCTAGCGAGCTCGGGGCTGGACTTGAATATATAGGCTCCTCCCTAAATGAAAAATAATTATAACGTATACCACCGACCGACGATTACACACGCACTTGTGAATTTATATTATTTAATTATAGAATACGCGGGGTATAGACGATGATGACGATCGCGGAAAAGCTTATAAAACAGCATTGACGTACGAATATGTGCGTATATTAATTATATAAGTATATTTTGACTTGGTTCGAAAACGATTCGGATCGAGAGATGAAAAAAGAATATAAAAGTACATCGTATATACAAATAGAACTCGATATTTTACAAATATTTATCCACAGTGATTTCGATTGATTTAATGATTTTATAGCGATTTTTATGGGCCGCTCGAACGGACCTCCGTTCGATTCGAATTTGCTGTGAGCGTGTCGCACTCAATGTCGGAATATCGAATCGAGGTCTTATGGCGAGTGTACGACGTGCATAAACGTATAAGATCGATAATGGGACGAGAGTATATAGTAATGGATAATTTATAAATACGTATCAAAATGTGAAAATTAACAAAATTACTGTTGTCGAAAAGATTCGACGGTGCTCGGGGAATTAAACTTTCCGGGTCTAAAATATGGAATTTTTCTTATATGTGACACGACCGGTTTTTCTCGAGCATAATATTGATTTTGTGAAAAGTTCCGTTTTCACAAACCCGTACATAACAGCTGATAAAATCGTCGTATGACTTAGTTTTAACATCCAAAATGTAGTATCATTTTTCTGCATCTAGATACGATCAAATTTTCGATTTCGAATGTTTTTTCCCGAATCGTCTTACAAATTCGATTCCGATGTGTGTACTGTACACGCTGCACGCATAATATAATATGTGTGTGTTTAGCCGCACGACTGCGTTTCCGCGAAACTCGGAAAAAAAATAGGGACTGTTATCGTACGCTTTGAATCCCCTAAGCGTTCGAGTGGGCCACACGCTCTGCAGTGCATCCCCCGTAAAGTTGCGCTACCGCGTGTGGATCGTAACACACAGATAACGCGCAACGACGATCAAAGATTAATTCGATTCAATTAACGTTTAATTTATTGTGCTTAATATTATGCACACTGCAGCGTCGTACTGCGGTGTTATCGGATGACGTTTTATCTTTAAACGCCGCACGTTGTTGTGTTGGATGTAACCCTATCGGTTTTACAATAATAAATAACGTTCAGATTTGTCACATTTTTTGCGGACATCACGACGTGTTGCAGCACAATATTACAATTGAAAATGGGAATATATATGTATCTATAGCCTCAGAAGATTTAAGAGTATACTACTATACTAATATATTTACTAAAAGTTTGAAATAGTGTCCCTATTATATATATATAATAAATTATATTATTTATTCTTCAACAAAAGTAAAGAAAAAAAGGGGCATTTTTTTTCGAGGGTTAAATTTCGTTCCCCCGTCATCGCTAATCGCATCGGTTTGTCTTATCGCTATCGTAACGTGGACTTTACTCACCTCCCGAGAATTTTGGACACACATCCGTTGGACACTTGCAAAATGCGTGATATGTCGCACGGCCTGGCTCCCGAGTGCGCGAGCTCGACGATTTTCTGTCGCGTCGAGTCCGGCAACGGACGACCGTTGACGTACACGCCGCCCAGCTGATTGATGCCGCTGTGACCGGCCGCCGAACAACCGAACAGAGCCGCCGAGCTCTGGACCATCGCAGCGGCCGCCGCCGTCATGTTACAGTGGTCCGAATCGTCTGGAAAAAGGAAAACAACGAGATTATTAACTATTGGCGACAGTATAAATACGATGAGCGAGTGTGTAAATGTGCGTGTCGTACACATTGTGTTGCGTTTTCATTGTAAATCGATCAAAAGCGTTACGCCGACTCGAACGTCTGATTTATCGGCGGATTTTTATGGTTCGAATGAAACGCGCAAAACTGCAGATTATAAGTCGACGACGATGGATTTTTAGCTCAGTTATGTTAATTTAACTGTGTTATTTTTTTTAAACAGAGTAAATGGTTGAAGTTGAATCTATAGAAATCTATCGAGTAGTAAATAATATAAACGATGCAAACTTTAATTAAATTATTAAAAAAGAAAAACCGCGCTGAATATATATATTTTTCTCGTGAAATACAGATATAGATTATAGATAGAGTGTCGTGTGAAATTATTTCACGACCAATGTGAAAACAATTTGGTAATGACAGAATTTGAAAAATCAACTCGGGATGGTTGGAAAAATATTGCGTTGTACTCGTTGTAGGTAAGTAGAGAAATGAACACTACGGAGACAAACGAGTCAGAAGAGAAAATAACTCGTTAAAGTGCATCTAATTAATAAGTTATAAACCTCTTAACTCATACTTTAACTCGTCCGTGACCTATGTTGATTGTATTAATATGAATAAGTATTTTACCGGACCAAAATTCGAGATGACAATTATTATTATTAATAGTGAACGAATTCCAGTGCACGCTATCATACACGCTATTGTACTATTTTTACACGGTAAAATTTGTCATTCGATAACAGACTTTTTCAGTCATTAAACTAACGCATTTTTATACGAATGATTGAAAATTCCATCCGGTGATGTGCAGATGTAATGATAAAATCGGCGGTGGATCCCGATCGAATCACTTGTATGTGAAGTGTAGTATAGTCATAAAGGTATTCAATCAGATATACATAATATGTATATAAATATACGTGTACGTAAACAAATATAATATAATCGATGACGTGTCATTAGAATAATGCACGTTTATTAAATACGTATCATAAATGATAAATATATATATATATAATTTGTTTGGAAAATGTTTTCAGAGAACGTTGTTGTGCCAGAGATGGAGAAAAGACCACGAGAGGAGGACCACACACGCAAAACACAACAACACGACGTCGTTGTCAACCCCCTCCGGCGCTTGTTTATCCTACCGTGGTGACGAAAATATTACGAAGTGTATACAGTAGGTGTACACACACACACCACACGTATAAATAATATTACATATATAAATTACGAGTATATACGTATATGTTATATGTGGGTCGTGGGTATTTTCTGATACGGTAGCGGTTTTTATATTGTTCGGGAGAGTAGTAGGGAAGCAAATTGGATCTGTCACTCAAGTAAAGAGGCTGCTGCAGTGATGGCGGTGGAAAACTCGCACATCGCGTTGTATACGTGTGCGTGCGTGTGTGTTGTGTTCGTATATGTGTGTGTACGCGAGCACACCCGGTGACAGCACCGACTGCAAGCATTCCCACACACCGTTGCAAGCTCACCGCGGGGATATTAATTAATATTATATATAATATAAAATATATATATATATATAAGCGAGAAAGCGTGTATATGCCCATGGTTATCATGTACGGTCGAAAGAGGGAGAGAGAGAGATTTAAACGTCCTCGTGCCGCTTCAATTTCCATTTAGTGAACTATAATGTAAACATTGTAAACAGATAACTCGATATTCGAATAGCGTTCTATTTTCGGGCCGTACTTATAAAATATTAAATTATTATAGACAGCGGTCTACGAACCAGGGCCGTGCCTAGGGGGGTGCAAGAGGTGCGCTTGCACCGGGGCGCCAAATGCATTTTTATAATCTAAGTAATATTACTAAAATACTCAATATTAATTCATATTTTTTTTTCTCGTCCAACACCACTATCTCGACATAATTAGCATTGCCTTGATTGCCTACCGGTTGACAAATATAGTGTTTTTATTTTTAGCGTTAGTATTTATTTTTCCCCCGAAATTCGTAGTACGAACAATAAACATCTGAGAGCCCGGAAAGCGACACGATTTTTTATACATTTTTCCTTTGACGAAATGTGCCGGAGGATTTTTTTTTTTTTGTGTTTGGAAAATTCTCACCGCATACGCGCGTTTACGGCCGATCGCGATAGAAATAAAAATAAAAGAGGGACGGTGGTGTATATATCATGAGCGCGAGCGGCGTGAAAGAGAGTTTCTTTTTGAGGGGAAATAATTTTAGAAAATAAAATAAAAATAATAGTAATAAAAAAAATACCGGCAGACGTTAATGCTCGCGCCGGGAACGAGGTAGATTAATCGAACTCGCGCGCAGACGTCTACGAATCAGACGTATTTGTGGACATTCGAACTTATAAGTAATAATAATAATAATAATAATACGATTATTAAATACTAGTTTTTTAAATTATAACTCGTTGAAACGTGTAAAATACATTTCCAACGAAGTGCACGTAATAATTACATTCGGATGCCGCCGCCGCAGACGTTTGGTGTGCTAACTAAATAAACAGGTTTCCGTCCGGACGAGACGGGATCGATCGAAAACGCGTCTCCAAATAATGCGGTGTGTATACAAGGGAACGCATAATATACGTAAAGTACATTATAATATAACATATTATATCAAATACTAGATCTATCAAAACAGTTTGTGTACGCGCGTACACGCATATCGCGTCGAAAAGTCTAAATCCGAACGTCGGCATTCACACGATTCAAATAATACTCGTACAGATATGGTACAATATAATTAGCGTTTTTTAACGATCAAGGTGTTTAACATTAGAAACGTTTTATGGTTTAATTTTTCATGACCGTATGAAAATAAAGTGTTGAAAAAGTTTGTTTAGCCGACCGATATCGGAAATCACTAGAAATAATAGAAAATACCTTTAGAACTAGACCCGCTGCTCGAAATCGTTTTTCCAAATATATTATATACATATATTGATATTTTTATTACGTTGATTTCAAATTGATTAGAACGATTCACTATAATCGGTCACTCTTCCACCATTTCTCATCCCTGTGTACGTTTTTCCAAATTTCAGGTGAACGCGATTCCGCGCCACAAAAAAAGAAAACCCTCACGCGGGTTCACCGGAGAGAGGCAAACGCCCACATTTTCCCTTCCTGCTCCTCCTCTTGTAAACACGCTTACGACGTGTTACCGGTCCCCGCAAAGCGCGCGCGCGCGCGAGAAGTCTTCAGTAATTCGTAATGTATTGTATTTAACTATAAATAACAACGCGTCGTAAGACCATAGAATATCGCGCGCCCCGCAGGCAAGGGGGTGACTCGAAAATCTTCTTAAGGGATTTCGCGTGTACGCGGAGTGAAGAGTCGAAGAGCGGTTTAGGCGCAGGGCGCGCGCTTTTGTCACTTGTTACACGCACGCATTATTGTCGGCCCGAAAACGCGCTGCTGCTGAAGAACCCTTTTTTCGCGCAACAGAGTAATATGTACACACATATATATATGAGTACACGCGAGCACCCACACATATGTTACACACGACGGCTGAGCTGTTTACACACGCGCTCGCACCCAAACATACATTTCGAAAACGGTTTTATTATTGCTTTTGAATTTAATTTCAGAAGCTCTCGAGATTGTTGTTGCGAATTATTGGCCGTCGACGACTACCACCTTTATACACACGCACACACACACATCTAATGCGTACGTATTAGAGAGGAGACGCACATCACGTCGTCACGAGAGCCACTCGAAACGGCGCGGCGCCGCGAGGGAAAATTAATATTACTGGGGAAATTTCTTCGGTAATATTGCGTTATGACCGCGCGGTTCTTCTCCGTTTTGTACAAATAATAACATTTTCGTATCGAATGTCGCATATTGTTAAAATATAAGAACGAGAATAAAATCTATCGTATATACAATCATATTACGATCGCACTGAGCGCGCGCGCCGAGTCTGGTATTGCGGGGGTTTTCGTTTTTGTAACGCGACGACGATTGATTTGTTTCTACTTTCGCGGATCCCCGGGGGTGGGGCGTGAAACGTAAAAGCTACTCGTGTGCACACTGCGACTTCCGCGACCCTATTATTTAGATTTCAATCGTTTTTATTGTACGCGTTGCTCGCTGCGAATGCTCGTAATTACCTACGTAGATACGCGCAATAGAATATGCACGTCACGAACGCTTGTAGCGAATTAACACGTAATATTACAAGCGTATTATGTACATTTTAAACATTTAAACACAATTAGTCCGATTTGGCGTATACGACGACGCGGAAAAGCCTGTAAGACGCTGCGGGTTTCACGTGTTAACGTGCACGGGATAGAAGTTATTACGGTTCTTATATATATATATATAAATAGTTATATCGTCGTGTCGGCCGAATTTATTATTTATATTGTCGCGTTTGAAAGACGATTCTGAGCGAAATTCAATCGTGTGTGTAATGTCAATGACAATTTTTATGCGAGTTATAAAGTACGCATTACACTTTTATGTATACACAATTGACCGAAACGCCATAAGAACTTAACATCAGCATTTCGTCAAGTTATCGGGGCAAACCATAACTTACATCTATTATACATTCTATTATCTATTCTATTATCTATTATACTATCAGAAGATCTGTATTGCTAGACGTTGTTGAAGCATTACTCCTGAATACTAAGAAAGTGTTGTATACATTTGCAGGGCTGCTACTTAAAAAACAAATAAAATTGCTTCGGTTCTAGATATAATATCTAGATTCAAAATAAACTTTCAAATGTCGACAAACAACGGTTTAGGTTTAAAATATATGAAATAAAAATGCGAAGAAAATAATGTAAAACGAACTCGTTCGAAGGTATATGCGTTTATCGCGACTACGGTGAATATTTTCACATGCCCGGGTCGTGTATTATTATTGTAATTGTAAATATGCCACAATGTGTATTCGAAGTACGGAAAGGGTGGTCGTGATATTGTTACGTTAGCGCAGCCATGACGATGACGATAGATGCGGTCGTCGTCGATCCGATCTTTCCACTCGCGGCTATTGTGTACGTCGTCGTCGAGGGGGACGCGCGTTCGTGTTTTATGTTCCGAGGTGGTCGGCGCCCCGGCGCGAACATAATGTCATCGATATTCGAAAACTATCGTCTTGAGTGGTTTTTTATTTTTCGAAAACCGAGTGCAGTTTAAATACAAATATACAATAAAATGTATATACTGGTCTCCCGCACGCGTAATACCCTAATAATAATACTGTACTCGCATACGTTTTTAACGTCACTGCAGCTAACACGACGCCGCGCGCATCGACGTGTCGATATCGTTTTACGAGAGGATCGTACGAATTTATTTTTTGTCTGCGAACCAAACGAACCCGCGATATTATACCCGAGAATCCCGCCGACCGCCGCGGCGACGTCCACTTTTATTTCACGCGACACAATAATTGTATAGGTATTTAATTCGATTCAAGTCCGATACACGACTACGCTGCGAGCGGAAAAACTGTCTCGGGACTAAAAATCTCAGAGAAAATATTCAGCCTTAGACACGGTTTGTCCAGAATGATATCCGTATTAATGTGTTAAATCGTCTGGATTCGGAGACTAAATCGTCTTTCCGTCAAAGACAGGAGATTCCGTATGATTTGAGAACATTTTCGCCACATTATGTGTTTTCCGTCACACGCGCCGAAACGAGACCGTATCTGATGACATACGTATAGTTTTAGAATAGTAGACTGCAGATTTCGATTTTTCCTCGCGAATAATATACGCGCGATGCGATCGATTTAACGCGAGACGTTTAATAGTTTACACTATTATTGTTATTTATTAGAATAAATAGTATTTATAATCAATGTTTACACGTATTCGCGCGGCACTCTCGCAAACGTATGCGATTCTCATTTTAACATCAATTTAATATTAAAATATGATACGGGTGTCGATTTCACGGCGGGGCCGGGGTCCAAGGGTACTAGACCACACACAGACCTTCCGTATAAAAACAAACATTAGACGCGTAATTTGTATTTCCCAATACGGTTTACACAAAAACCATTAATTTTTATAATTATTTATACTCCGTTACCAAATATACGCCAGTCGTTTAAATATATAAAAAAAAGAGAGATCCTTCTCCATTTTTGTCAAACAAAATATATATATATTATATAATATCCCCTATATAGCTCACACGCAATGACATATTATTGTAACAACAACAACAACAATAATAATAATAACAATATTTATCGGAGCGCAGGAAAAGCGCGCATGGTATATCGTATTAATGTTATTATTTATTGCCGTTATCGTCGTTATTAATATCGTATAAATGCGAATTGTTTTTGAAAAGACGGGCGGAAAACGTGTGGGCGCGCTTGTGCGCGCGTGCGGGTCGTCCGGCCGTTTCGGCTCCGTGCCAGCCCGCAACGGCGGCGGCGGGAAAACGTTTTTCCGGCTGCACGTCCGGTCAACCCCTCTCACGATTCACCTAAACCCGATGCACACGCCGCCGCCGGCTGGCGACCGGAAACGCACCGAGTCGGGCCCGTCGCCACGGCAACGCGCGTGCGAAATAAAATATACATGTGCGCACGCGCGGTCTACCGTAAATTTAACGACCCGACACCTACGTATACCGCGCGGCATCGTCGGAGCGCGCGTTTTTCCATCCCGCCGCCGCCAAAGCTCTCTGCAGAAATGCCGCGCGCGCCGCGAAAGGACTACTACTACTACTATGTACTATTATTATTATTTTAAGGACGATTTTTGGCCGCCGTCTGTGACGACGTTCGTGCGCCCGACTCGGAAGCCGCGTGCCAGTGCGTTAAAAGACACCGATAAAATATGGCCGCCGAACGCGCGAATCGAACTTCAAGCCGGCGGATTTTGTTTTTTTTCATTTTATTTTACAATCGAGTCGAATAGTCGAACGAAACCGCACAGTAAATCAATAACGCGCTCCTCTTTTCGTCCACACGTTTCAAACGCCGTCGGCGGCGATACTCGGCCAACGTTCGAGGGGTTAAGCCCCCGTAAGCCGATCCCGCCCCCCCCCCGATCCTCGCCGACGAGTTATGCAACTGTCGTGAAATCCGTAATAATTATATCCGACGCTCGCGGAGCACTCGTCGGAGTGTTTGTTTTCGTGGTGTGTGATAATATATAATACGTATATATCATAATATTAAAGCACTTGAGCGAATTTAATTCGACTAATATAATATGTATTACGAATATTACAACGTTTTATCACGCCTATCTGCTTACGGATAATGAACTCTTGAAATAAGTCGTTCGTTTTTTTTTTTCTTTTCACTGACCGCGTTTGTGATTTGTGCGAATTTCTACTACGTATATCGTGCGACAGAATAAAAGCAGAATAATTTGCTGTACACACGGAGATTTTGTTTTTCAACGATTATTATTTGACGTGATTCTTCAGTAAATTATTGATATTTGATTACATTATATTCGGGATTTTTTTTTTAATTTGGATTATTAAGCTTTGGATTATTTGATCAAATAAGACATGAATTTAAAACCGCTTACGGAATAATGCTTTCGATGTCAAGATAAAGTGGGAAAAAAAACAACTCTTCCGAGTAAAACATACGGCACGTATTTATTAACGTGATTTTTTTTTATTATTCCCTTTTAGTGATGAGAGAGAGAGAGAGAGAGAGAGGTTCATTAAGATGCGATCGCCGGCATGTTGTTATGTACTTTTTTTTATTTCATTACTTTTGTTCAATCGGTTTATCTTTTGGATCTTTTCGTCTTCTACAAACGAATCACGGCGATGATACTTTTTGTTAATTTTATCGACATGTGTCAAATGATATATTAATAACTATTAATATAAATCGAAAAATAATTACGTTTGATATTTATCCGTTAGGTGTTATAGGTTCTGCTCTGAATTAAGGCCCGAGTGAAATCGAATGTTCTTAAGAAGTCTTATTTCTCGCGTGACTGAAGAATTTCAATTTTAAAAACTAAAACTATTCATAACTAAATGTTCGTTTCATATACGATTAGATATTTTATTGACGCGAATTATTATCTAATGCAATATTAGATATACTATTTTCTGCACGAATAAAAAAATTGACTTTTATTCCCCGTTAAAATCTTACGTGAAAATATTTGTTTTTTTTTAATGTGATACAATTATTATATTTTTACTGTCCTGACATGTTTATTTTATAAGTTAGACGAAATTTAACTCTACAGATAAAAATGTTTAAGTTACGTATAATAATAATTAAATCAATATTACGAGTATATAAAATATTCATGTTGGTCAACATCGTGAAATGAGAATTTTTCAGATACGGGTATACTCATATATAACGTATATAAAAAAAAGAATGATATTAGTAATAAATCAGAGAATCTTGTAGAAACTACATAGATTGTTCAAATACTACGAAAAATATTATAAATATTAGTTATGTACTTTACAAGATAAATTGTTTGGGCTTAAATTCGAATGGAGTTGTATGATTGGACGAGAGGGCCGGCCAAACTAAACGAATGTCGAATATATGAATATGATTGTCCGCGTACATCAAATATTACATTGCTAATAAAACTTCAACCACGCGCCTAAAATCAAACCAAATCTGATTACCGTTATATAGTACAAAATATGAACACGATAAACGTCACTGTCGAAGGAAATGGTTAACGCATAATGACTATACGGTAGTTTTTTTTTTGTTTTGTTTTGAAGTAGCTAATATTTTCGTGAACAAGTACTACTGCAACACTCGTTCCCCTTGTTGTAGTTGTTATGCTCCAGTAGGTACTTCGAAAATTCAACGGTGTCGTTGTACATTATATAACATGTTTCACACCGTTATTATCAGACCCTTAGGGCGTTATTAGGTTACGTTCAAACAACAGTGTTTTCTTTGAATTCCACTCCGTGAGTAAGACTGCTGTTTAAAATCTTCGTACGAAACGCGGTTTCGAACAATGAAAATTATTATCAGTTTCGTGTTGCATCAGCTATTCTAGACGAACCATAGTAGAATTGAGTGGAACAAGATTTTTTTATAGTATTATGATCTCGATCAATTATACGGCCGTTGCGGTCACCGATAACTCGAGGCAAGTCATTATAAGGTTATTTTCTATACGTGTTTATATTGGAACTGGAATTTTGTTGGTAAGACGCGATATGTATTGATTCGTGGTACAATTTTGACCGAAAACCGATATGTTCACCATCACGTGTATAGTTTTACCTCTATGGGACACTAGCTGCTACGTTGTACACTATTATACAGTGTTTGATGTAATAGTTAAAATATACTGATTCTGGAAGAATCTCGCCAACGCACAATACTTATAATATTAACGACAATATTTGCAGACCGATCGAACCGCTTTCGCCCTCTATTTCTCGCTACGGACATGCGAGTATACGCTCGTGACGGACAATGAGACATTAGTTCTGTTCAATAAACGGCCAAAAGAAATAGTCTGCGCGATGCGACGAAACATTGGAATAATCTAGTCCGCGGCGATTGATTCGGAAATGCGAGTGATTTCAGGTACTCGGTGTGTAATACTACGTATACAATACGTATAATGGTAAATATAGATTTATCGAAACGCCGATGTCGATGAAATTCTATGGCCACACACACGAAAAAAAAAACCTATTGTGTATTAACCCTTCGAGTACGCGTGCGGTATTTATTCGTATTTGATAGAAAAATCACGCGAGTCTCGACGATACGGTTTCGACGGCGGCGGCGGCGGGACGGAAATACCGCGTATTAAACACACTATACAGCCAACTGCGGTTGAAAAACTCGGCGGCTGCGCCTCGCCGTCGTCAGCACTATTGTTCCGCAGGTGTGATAATCGGAGATAGAAAAATCGGCAAACCCCTCGGAAAGCCTATTATATTATACGCCTACGCGCGCGCCACACGCACACCTGTCTGCGGCGGGCAATCCTGCGGCCAGAAGGGGAAACAGATTAACTCGGTCGCGATCGATTAGGAAAAACTCCGGAGAAGAAACGCGCGTGCATTGTGTGTGCGGTGAATAGAGGGATGCTTGTGTTCGAGTGTACGTACTCGCCGTCATGTGTTATACGGTTTCGGTCAACAGAATATTAAAAAGTCATTATTAATAATAAAACCCCCGACCTCGCCGACGACGCCCCGAGACCTCACTGCCTATTTTATTGTACATACAATATCTATATCGGCGATAAAAGGTATTTTTATTTGTCACGATGAATATGTTTTCACAACGTTCACTTTCAGTAAGAAACGGAGAATAAGGACGATTGACAGTTTTTAAAATTTACCTACCTCGATGGTTATTATATAGTCGCTATGATATGGGTAGCGGAAAAAAAAAAAAGGTTAGATCCGTTCCACATATTATTATAATGATCGTAAATAATGTTTTTAAAAGAAACGGTTTAACAGGGAAATATTTTATTATTTAAACGTCAATATAAGGTAGGACCGATGAAATGTGTATAATATAGTCTCAATAAGAATACGTATACAGTATATATAGTATATACACTTCAGTTGAAATAAACGAAAAACTTATTTCATAATAAATTTGAAATAAATTATAAATGTGTATTTAATTAAATTGTTTTCAGTCTACATTATATAACACGCGGACAATCGATTGTTTTGATCTAGTCGAAATTGTTCATCCTCGTACAGGACGAATCGCCGATTGACGTGAATTAAAAAAAAAAAAGGATCGTCGTAACGCGGTCTCCGAAAACTAATCTATATACATATTATATACTTATCGCTCGACAAGGGATCCGTTTTTCGATGTAAAAGTCGAAGAACCGTGATGGCAACGGCGGCGCGGCGGTTCAATGTCGGGGAAACCGGACTGCGGGACTCGGCGGCGGCATGTTTGTACGAGCTTAGACAGAGATGTAGACGCGCGTAGACGGAGACACATTGCTGTTTCGTGTTTTTTATGTACTTACGTATATATAGGTACGCATGTGTATGTATGCGCGCGGAAGGTTATTAAGATATTTTCATTTTATAATTCAATTTTTTTTTTTTTACCCGTACACACACAAAAAATACGTATAATAAATGTGTGTGTGTGTGTAATATAAATAATACCTATACCTCTACACGAGGCGGGAGCGGTGAAAAAAAAAAACGTTGAAACACGATACCCAAATGAGCCCCGACAAATATCTCATAATATTATACAACCGCACACGGCTTGGTCCCTTTCGTGTGTATGCGTGTATATACCTACTCAGTGTCACATGTCAACTGATTAAAACTGGTTTGTATTATAGTATACATATACCAATGTGTTCCTCCTTTTTTCTCCCTTCTTTATCAAATCTCGTCATTAAAAGCGTCACTCCGTATTGAATCGATCTCTCGGGTAAGAAAAAAAAAAAGAAAATAATAATAATAATAATAAATAAAAGAACGACAATAGTTTGATGGATGAAAAGAAAAAAACAACAACAACAACAACGATTTAAAGATTTTGTAAAAATACAACGATCGAAAATCGTTCCGAAAGGCTTTCGTGTCCATTAATCATGCCGCGAAGATCTGTTAGATGATTTTATTTTTATTTTTATTTTTTTTTCTCCGTGCGCCGCCGTCAGCGCCGACGTGTCGGCGAGACATACTCAACCGAAATAGTTGGCAATAGTATTGATATTATAAAGAATAATATTTATAAATGTAAAAAGGTTTAAAATGAAAATCAATTATACTTATAGTATTAAATTATATGTGTACATTTGAATATAAGGCGTGTGACGACGACTAATTGTATAAATACTAATTTTCTCTCGACAACGATCCTATTTCAAAACGTCCGTAATATTGTTTTTTTTTTCTCCATATTATTAAAAACATAACGAGCGTGTAATATAACTTTCCGCTATACCAACATCCGATCGATTTAAATCGCATTTTTACATCATTTCGTCAAATAGATTATTAACTATAGGTTTTTAATATATATCCCGCAGATTATGGTTTCGTTCCTACTTGACTATTTATCGATATTAATGTAGCCGAAAGAGTAATGTGGATTTGACGATATCGTATTTAATTATTCGTTTACGTATTATAATTTATGATAGAATTATATTACCCTTTATAAATTCAGGCGTCGATTGTGTAAAAAAATAAAACGAAGCCGCAAAAAGCTTGTTGCTTTTAAACGTGTTAAAAAAAATATATCGAGACTTAACATCGACCGGAAATTAATTTCACTTTACAGCAACAGACTCAAAAACCCTCGGTCGACCAAACTAAACCGATTCGGCGTCAGGGACACGATATATAATTTATATGCGTTGTACTTTTGTACAGCCACTGTAAACTTTAATACCTAAGTAATATTATAATAAGATTCAGCGAAATGTCTTACCTTTGTGTGGCATCTTCCAGAACGGTTCGTTTTCTCTGCAAGGGAAAGGCCCGAGCCCCCCCACCCCAGCTCCAAGCAACGTCTTGACGGACCCCCACGTCCCTCCTCCGTAAAGACCCAACACCTGTGAAAACAAAAAAAAAAAAACAAAAATAATTAAAAAAACGATCAGAACAGTGAGAGGATGGGGGTAGAGTAGTCAGACACTATATTATTGTAATATATTATAAATTATTGTCGTTGCTACAGCGAAGAAAAGAAAACACTGCGTTTATAATAATAATACAAGCACTATACAACGTGACTATACGGCTCGTGAAATATGTTTCGTCGTGTTCTCCCCTCCGGTGACTCATGTATTAGACATCGACGAGTGCCCATTAA
Organism: Drepanosiphum platanoidis; assembly: GCA_948098885.1. NCBI lineage: Eukaryota > Metazoa > Arthropoda > Insecta > Hemiptera > Aphididae > Drepanosiphum > Drepanosiphum platanoidis. The sequence continues at coordinate 21,053,625 of OX402529.1, forward strand.
AATACCATAAGATTACACGCGGCGGAAGACTTAAATCGCACGTCCGGCAAAACGGCAAAGGGTCGGTTTTATATATTGGCTCCTAGTGCGCTCGCACGCCGCTAATGCGTGTAAGCGAACGTTTATGCACGCGACGCGGACACGTGGTATGTGGTGTATACACCATGGTTTAAGTATCGAGGGGGGTACAGGAGCGCGCAAGCACACATTATTATGCGTGTGTCGTTTTTTCGAAAACGGAAAATTGCCCCTATTATTTCATCGTGGACGGGGGAACGCGTTCGTATAAAGTGTATTTAATCATTTCTCGAACGAATCAAGCCGCGCTTACCCCAAAATTGTACCCTTATAGTATAATATATTATATAGTTCTAGAAGGGCGGCGTTCGTGCTAAAACGTTTTTCATAAATATGATAAATATTTGTTTTTAATTATTAAACTATTCGGTAATGACCGCCGCCGTGGAGTGTGAACGGAAAACATCGACATGATTTGTCGTAGATAGATGTTATAAAAATTAAAAACAGTATTCTATTTGGTTTTCAAACAATATCCAAAGATGAAATACTTAAGCCAATAGAGAAACGATTTCGTTTTGAAAAATCCCAATGAGATTTGAAAGTAAACGATCGCGTTACGGATGACATTCGTTGCTCTTGTATCGTTTTGCAGCAGTCGTCTACTATTTCGAAACGGTTTTAATTTTTGACATATTATATATTATTATTATCTGTAAATGCGAGGGTCTCGAAAATTGTTCGAGCCACATCGAATCGGCATTATACATATACCTAATGTAAGCGTATTTTCATAGAATAATTACGATTTACCGCGAAATAAGGTAGACCGAATATTTAGCGCTACGTCTCGAAAACTCGTGCGCGCATTATAATAAGTATACATAAACAGGACGTGGGTCAGATATAGGTAAACCGTCGCGGAGGGTTCGAAGAAACGTTTATTTCACATTCAACCGTCCAAAGACGCTTCTGTTGGCGATGTAGTCCCCCGACTGCGGTCGATAGTAGTCTATTGTGCGAACGGATTTTTTCGCATCGCCGAAATGTATACACAAGTACCGCGGGCAAGTGTCAGAAGGACGAAAAATTAATAATAAACGTATTTACCTCTATGCGACTATATACGTATGTATACGAATAGCAGATTTCTTTGAGAAAAAAAAAAGGCGAAAGAATTCCGTTTTTCGGTCAGTAGGTACACTACTTATGATAATATAATATACCGTCAGTGTTTAAGAACGTTTTCGCGAACAAAGGCATTGTACCTATCCGTTTCACGGCGCGCAGGTAAGCCACAACGGTCACGTATATTATACCACGAGCAGGTTAAAAACTACGACGCGGGAATTATAGTTTCAAAATAATCCACAGAAACCGGGTGCAGGTCGTTTATTTTCTCCTTTTCAATAATAAATGCGTTATATTTTACGTTCGTTAAGACCTGCCGTACGCGTGTACAATACTTTATCCCGAAAACTATAGGGGGGGGTGGGAGGGGGGCAAGTCTGTTCCATTTTAATGCCGTTTTCGCTTGACGTCTACATTTATAATAATATGTGTGTACGTACGTATAACGCTATCCGATCTCCAGATCTACTTGAAAATATAAACGCGCAGGTCATTATTCTTTTTCTCGATTTATTTAGTAAATTGCTGCGCCATATACACGCGTATATAACAATAATAATGCACGCGCATAGGAATATGTTTTCTCTCATTCAAATCCGAAACTCGACCATTCATCTTTGAACGCGTGTACATTATTATTATTATAAAGTCATATAATATTATAAAACTGTACAAAGCGGCGTCAAAACGAGTGTGTGTGTTTTTTTTTTCAACGCATTATAAATGCGGTATATTATACATTATATATATATATATATATATATATATACGACACGACCAAAGCAAGTGGTCGCACTTGACTCCCCGGCTATGGTTAGTGCAAAAACCGTCGTGGAGATCGTTTAAACGTCGCGCATAAATACGACGAAAGCAAAGAAAAAAAAACCCCTTTTTTTTTATTTTTATTTGATCGGTCACAAATTTCATCTCTCCTACTCCCCTCTACCGCGTCGCGTATAGCGTACGCATTGGAAACTATAAGAACGTCAGTTTTATATTCTCATCGTCGTCGGTATATTATATATATTATTTTTTATATATATTATACGGTGCGACGGTGGACAAACTCTCATTAGCGACTTCAAAAGAAAACGCGACTTACACGACCGGATTCGCTATGTGTATATGTGAACGTATATCGTATATAATATTATAACGTATACCTACGACGCGTACACTCGAACCTCCGGTTTTTTTTTTTTCGGATCGACTGGGCGCGCGGGAAACGATGAAAAAATATAATTGCACACCGTAATAATGTATTCGTTAAGGGGATATTTTTTTCCATTTCGTTTTTACCCCTCCGCAAAATAAAAATGAAAATAAAAAAACGAAAATATGCAAAAGAAACGCGCGTGCGCGCGCGCTATAATCCCTTTGAACTGTGCGCGCGTTATTTTTCTTTTTGTACGCGATTTACACTAATTACCCGCGACCGCGGTTTTGAATCGTGTTTTGATTACTCTATATACGTGTATATATTCATATGTATGTACGCCGACACGCGACTTTACTGTGAATAACGATTTGCGGGCTGCCGCAGAGCTCGTACATATATATATATATATATACACGTATTTATAAATACGCACATAAGAGCCGGACGAGAGAGGGTGGGCTGCACATGCGAATGCACTTCTAAAAGTCTGCGCGGCCTTTATTTACTGGTTTAGGGCGTATGTATAACATAATAATGCGTACGTTATTGGTGTTTATTGTAATCGTTTGTTCGCGTCGCACTGTCATATTATAATAATATACACGACGGACGCGTGCGTGTACGGCACACAGAACGCGTGCACGACGCGGCGCGCAATCGAAATTTGTCTTTGAAACGGTTTTAGAAAATTATCCTTTTTGTAATCGCACTGTGTGTGCGTTTATGATAATATTACAGAACGTATTGTCAATCATTAGCATTATCGTCAAACGGACGAGGCACCCTCTTTTTGATTACCCATATAACTATGTTCCTATGTGGTAGCTGTTTTATAAAACCGACAGCTATGTGTGACCAAAAGTGTACGTCACCGAAATTTTTTAAACTTTTTAATCATCCAACACCTTTTCTCAACTGGTTTGATCGTAAAACGTCGCACATTTACTTTAGTAAATTCAGTAATTTTATATCCGAAAGTCCAAAAAAATTAGCATTCTTTTTCTTAGAAAAATAACAAGTTTAGGCGTGCGTTTTATACTTTGGCCCCTGGCGTTTAGTAAATATTTTTTAAACTATTGTTTTAGGACATGTTTAGAGATTTATTAAATAAATTTTAGTTTTAAATGTACACCAATTTAATTAAAAAAAAAAAAAAAGAAAGAAATAATTGTTATGGACTCTTAATATTTGACAAAATTATTTTATGTATTAGAAAATAAACTAAAATTGGTAAGAAAATTGTACAAAAAATGCAAATTTTAGCTTCTCATAACTATCGATAATGAATTGTGAATTTAATTAATTTTGTATGTCACTTTTTTAAAAATATTAAGAATAGACTATAGTAGTTATTTATTTGAAACGAACACGGACAAAACGATTGAAGAAATATCAGACATACAATTATGTTATATAAATATAATGTTTATACAATTAATGTATAAACACTAATAAATAGTATGCGTAAAATATAGGTATATTGTTTGTTTAAAATAATTTGTATTATTATTTTATTTTAAGATATTATGAAAATATTACTTTTGGAGCAGCTTCCAGTTGAGTGAAATGTTTTTCTGGCATTTTCTCGTTTTAGCTTCAACAAAAATAACAAATAACGTTTGCACGTGAGTTAATCGATGGTAATTGTATTTTTGATGAAATAAGATATAGCTATAATATAATTAAATAACTTAATTTTTTTTTTGTCTCCGAAACGATTTTTGCATTGATAGTTAATAAGAATTCATAATGTACGTGGCGCATTTTAGTCTAGAAATGTATACTACGGTGGAATATTATATAAGTTTTTTTAAATTTAGACGTTTCATTATTTATATTAACAAATATTGTAATTGACAATAGTCATTGGTATGCGTTTTTCAAAGATTTATACTAATATTTGGGAAAAAAAAAGTCGAAATCTAATTCTTCCGACACGAACGATCCGAAATATGGTATGAACCGACGGTAATGTATACAAACGTACCTCAGACTCCATATTGTAAAAAATATGACAATTTGGTCAAGGGACCTCGTTGGTCCATTAGTGCCGAAACAAATCTACCCGTACGGGTACCACTTTCAAAAGGACGTGACTCGGAAAATGTAAAAATATCTACGGATGAATTTAGGTTTTAAATTGTATTATTGTATACACATTTATATAGGCACGGTGGAAGGTAAGGGGGGGGAGGAGTTGTGTGTTCAAATCTGAAATTTAAACAAATATTATATAGTGATATTTTAATTATATATAAGTTTAATTTTATGAACGTTCACCGAGGTTAAATTTTATATGGGCGATTGCGGTCGCAGATAAGATTGGCCGATATACCGGGTAATAAACTATAAAACGAGTCGTTTTAAACGAGATTTCCGTACATTTACGCGTTTACAATACGATTGCAATAATTATAAGATTCACCAGTGTAGTGTGAACTTATTACATTTACTTGATATACAGATTATTTCGAATTTGCTCAATTTGACGAATAGCGGAAAAATATTTCGGATACTGTTCACGTACTCGCGTAGGTTTAAAAATGTGTACTACTTTTTGACTATTATAATATTATAATTTAATTAGGTGGAAAATATTTAACGTCAACAATATTATGTAAAAATTAAAAGTATTAACTTCGTTGAATGTTTGATATTGAAAAAAAATGTACCATAGGTTGAGGGGGCTACAATCGTGATGTTTTTTAACCACTGTACTAATTAAATTAAAATTTGTATTTATTAGGAATACTTATTCCATTAAAAGTAGTTCAATAATCGTTCAAAACATACCCAAGTAGTATAGGAATCTATTTCAGAGCAATACAAGTTTAAATTTTAAATTTACAGTTGCATATTTTGCATATTTGACCATTTTTAATTAATTATAAGTGCATATTTTTGATAAAATGGTGTAATTTTTATAAAGAACATTATTTTAAATAGAATTCTCTGAACCTGAGATATAAGTCTGATGGATTTATTTATATATAACTAATGTTTGTAATTTCCTCGCCGACCACTCGCATGGTTAGTTCTCGGTACACACCGATCGAATGATTACCGATAATGATACAAAAATAACATTCTGCGGTCTATGACCTGTACAGTGTACACTCCCGTCAAGAATATTTTTGCTTTCAAAAAGTTGACAGTCGGTGTTGTGCGTTATTCGTGTCGTGTTGTACGTTTTTATTATCGAATAGTATCGTGTGAATCCATAATAATAAAACAATTAAAACGCCTAGACCAAAACCAAAACGTGATCGGCTCACAACGACTTTGTGAAAGAATTCGGCAAAACAATATTTTCGGCAGATAAATCCGTAATGTATTATAAAATATTAAATGCGTATTAAGTAAAATTTTTAGGACATAAGTGCATGCATATTTTAAGGTGTTTAAGACCATGTTTAAATCCCTAGCCGTCTATATTCCGAGTTATATTTTTCAAGAAGAAAAATTCAAAGTTCAATAATTACATTTATAACGAAAATATTAAAATTATTCAACCCACCCCCCCGCTAAAAAAAAGAAAGAAAATTCTAGACACGTATTACGCGCGGTGTCCCTAGTCTGCTCGACTTTTCACTGACGTCACGTCAACAACGCCCCGGATAGTATTTACATTAAAAACAGGTAACTCACGAGATTTCCGCCATTGTTTTTCTCTGCCGTCCGTTTACGTACCGATCGTCACATTTTTTTCGTTCGACACTTTTCTCCATCGCGTCGTACGCGCGCTTCCGTGTACGCCTACGAAGGCGGCGGCGGCGCGGAATCGATCGATTGAAAATATTCGCATTGGCGGTTATAACAATATAAAAATTCGAGAAACGCGGCGCAATTAAACGACGACGACGACTACGAATACGCGACTGTCGTCTACTCCGCCGACGACGACGGCCATTAAAATTTATGCGAAGTCCACGGTTCCCCAAAAACGCGGTCGCGGTCCGATAACCGCGGTCCCCTCACTCCCCCAATTAAAGCTTGTGTTTTTCTTTTCCATGACGCGTATTTACGATATCTGCCAGCGCCGCGAAAAAATAACACATGGCGAACGTGTAAAATACTCGCGCGTGCCGTTTACGCGCGTCTTCCCAAAACGCGACTCGTCGGCGCGAGCGTATTTTTAAAACGGTCGCGCGGCTTACACAATCTGTTTGCGCGTGACTCGACTGGCGGGCATCCCCAAACGTATTATATTATAATTACATAATATATTAACGCGAATAATAATAACTTAATGTATTATTATTACCGATTATTATTATTACCGAATGTATTATATAGGTGTTTTTTAACTTTTTTTTTTCAACGTTAAATTACATAATATTATTTATTTATACATATTTAAAAAATATATTATGTATACGTCTATACGCGGCGCGATTCTTCGAAATCTAAATATATATATATATACAATCTTATGGTAAATAAGTTTAGTAAAATAATACGTTTCTTTTTTTGAATTTAAGATTTTTAATAGCTTATAATCTAGTATTACTATATGCGATGATATAAATTGACACCGCGACGATAACCGAACGAATGTACTTGTATTAATAATTGTATGAAATGAAAAAAATAACGCGGCAATGAAAATTGAAAATAAAACTCATATAATCGAGACGATTAAAAAAATATTACGTTCTATTTGAATTGACGGGCGCGGGTGGTGATTAGATTAAGTTGGTAAAAGACTCCGCGGCCAGTGCAGAGTTACAATCAACTTAAACGTAGTAACTAGAGCGTAACATATTAACTTGGTAAACAAGTCGATAAAATAGAAAGAAAAAAAAGAACGCGGCGTTAAAGGCTAAATGTAGTAATGTTTGATAAAAAAAAGGACACGTCGAAACGCATCGTCCGCGTATGGAAAACGCGTTCGAACAACACTATAACAATCGTAATGACTAACGTTTCAGAATTATTTTCTTTTTTTTTCTAAAATCGAAACGCGCGATATAATATATATTTTCGGCCGGGAGATTTGTCCCCGACGACGGCGTACAATATTGACCGGAATATCGCGTATCGCGGGGGGTACGCGCCACACACGCACATCACATACGAATAATCGAATTTCGCGGACGAATTTAATTCGACGAAATCAAATCATGGGCGACGTCGCGTAATTACATCGAACGCGGCCCCGCCCCTAGCCGAGACGCCCCCTCCCCCTCGGGCACACGCATTGTTGCGGCCGCGGTCCCCTCTCCGTCACCGGCAGCTTTTTGTCAAGCACCGCGCGCGGCGACGAGCTAATATTCTAAATAATAATACACATAACAAATATATACGCGCGCGCGCGCGCGCGCGTCCGCGTATACCCTCGCGGTCTTTTTATTGTTCGTCTTCTCGTTTTTTTATTATTATTATTTTTAACCATTGTGCCCGCGCAACGCACACCGCGCGCACACACACTCGGCCATGACGGTCCCCGCAGTATTTACCTTCGGTCGTTGTGCCAGAGGACCCCGACAATGGGGCCGACCCTGCACGGGGGCAGATGGTGTGTCGGATGGTTTTCTAATTCAGAAAACCGCTAGTGGAAAAAAAAAAAAAAAAACGGTTCTTTTATATAATAATATGTACTCCGTATAGTACGCGATGTCGCGTCGTCGCAATATTATTATTATATCGTGTATATTATGTATTGTGTACGCGATGTGTTTATAGCGCGGCGTCCCCCCGCGGCGGCGGCGACAAAGACGCGAATATAATATACGCGCGACCGCTGCGATATGTGTGTGTGTGTGTGTGTTTATATATACCGTATGCGCGCCGCAATGTTGTAATTCGGTTAAATGTATCTCTGCAGCTCGCGTATAATAATAAATACGGCGGCATCGAGGGAGGAGCGAAAATAATAATAATAAAAAAAAAACCGTCTCTCCGCACACACACGTACGCGCGTCGAACAATATTATCTATATACGGGTAACGCTGCGAAATCAAATGACAACAACAGAATCGTCGGCGTGTGGTGCGTGTACGTGATTAGGTTTTAATAGCCTCCGTCCCGCGCGCGTATATATATATGCCGCGTCCTAGGGCAATATTGGATCCGCTGATCAAACACGCTGCGCGCGCGCGCGCGCGCGTCTATATCGTAATACTATCATACACCGGGGGAGGTACGGTCTCTCGGATCGAGTAAACGTAAAAAAATGCGCTCGTTTTTGTTATTTTCCATACTTTCCCTCTGTGGGCCCTTTGAAGTTTCGCGGCGAAAACAAACCGTCGCGTCTTGTCCGCCCGCGCACACGTCATCACGTCATATCGTTTTATCGATATACTATACCAATACGTTATGCACGTATATCAAAACGAACGCCGCGATTATATTATTATATCGTAGCACATCAATAATGCCGCGCGTTTACTTTTTTTCATGACGCAACATTCGAGTGTTTTTAATTATTCGTGTTTTACATAAAGCGTTGATTAATATTTTTATTGCGGTATGTGGTATACGAATGCGTTGACGTGCTGATTATATACATACTACGATGCACACGACGGTGTGCGGTTTTTTAGCGATTAATAATTTACAGGGAATCCAAACGTTTTTCTGGACGCCAACGAAATTATACAATCAAACGGTTTTTACCGTAAACACGCGTCGATATTATATTATAATCTATCGAGAGAAACACGCTCCGGGATGTAAAATATTCACCGCGATTAAAAGTTTAATTATGGCGAATGCGCGTACAGTTTTTAATTCTTTTTCTTTTTTTTACTATCATTTTTTTTAATCGTCCCGGCAGATCATGCTGGACCGTGAAGATATCGAGAAACTTTTGGAAATTTACATGTGTACGCAAGTATTATTGAATAAAAATGGAAAACGACTTTTCAAAGTCCCGAATGAATAGTAGAGTTATTATGTTTACTATGTTTTACGTGTTTTTCATGTTGGTAGACGCGAAACAAAGTAAAATTATCTAACCGTGATGGGTTCTCGTGACGACCGTTACAAGGGGGATCCGCTCGGACACGGAAAATCTCACTTAAAATATCGCCCGCAGCCGTGTGAATTGTAAATAATTTATGTTCGAGACGAATTTTCAAATGATACTATTTGTTTTTATAATATTATAATAACGTGACACGGCTAGAGTCACTTGGTTAATTAAAAATGAACGAAAACGCCAATCTACTCCGTGCGTTGACTACGCGTTCTTATAGGTATATTTTAGCTGACCGTCGTCGCGCGATTATTATACGTATACTGTATTTATCGTATGAGTATACGGTGTACACGGCGGACGTTATTTCCGTAGAATACCTCTACTTACGTTTAAAAGTTTGCAGTATAAAAGTTCTAATTAAACTGCACGTAGAAAAACAAACACACTTGCATTTAAGCTTTTAAATTAGTTAATTAATATTTGTGTTCGGTTTAATTAAAATAAAAGTGCTCAGACAAAATATTATGTAGGTATTTCTGTTATCGATACTACAACAGCGATTACTCAACTATTGGGGTAAATAAACTGTGTTCAAATATTCGATAAGTATCGTACGAGAAATATAGTTTTTTTTTTTTTTTAACCAATAGTTGGGTAATCGCATGCATATACGTATTAGTAACAATGATAACAGAATCATTACTTTTACGTTTTTAAATATTGTTATATTACTTTTATATTCGTACGTTTTCATCGCTACAATAATAAATAATATTTTAAACGTCATCTTATTTTGCAATAACTATTAATGCATTATAATATAGACTCGTCGCGTCTTGAGATTTAATAATAATATTATGTTATAAAATAAAATATAACATTTTTTTTTTTTTTTACAATAACGAATTGATATTTATATATTAAAACGCATAACATATACTTAATATTACCTTCATTATTTATAGGGCTTTAGAAAAAATAAAATAATAAAACCGTGTAAAAATGTAATTTCAATACGATTTAAGTGATTTGAAATGATTATTACGTCATAAAATTACTCGTATATGTTTGGTTTTGTGTACATTATAATAATATACAGACTATAATATTATATTATTGAAATAAAATGTTATTTAGTCACTTATTACAGCTAACATATCGCGTCTTTAATCAAAATAAATATGATTGCTTTTATCAATTACAATATAAAAAGTATAAATGCCTATTACCCACATTGGATTTAAAATTTTTTTTGTTTTGTTATTTTGGATCATCAAATAAACACGATTTTTAGGTACCTGCGCGTCGGTTAAAATACTATATTGACCTTAATGTCGAAACTGTTTTTAGGAAACCATATAATACAGGTATTGCGTACTATAATTGATTGAAATAGAGACGTTTTTAAATATATATATATATGTATACTCGTATATCGCACGACACAAACAAAATAAAAAAAAAACCGTTTGGTCAATCGTATAGAAATCGATTGGAAGTAAAATATTAAAATTGATTTTCTACCATTTAAACGTAAAGAACGTACACCATGTGTACATCGCGCGATAACAATGAAAATATTTCGAATTTTAAACACCCGTATATAGTAAAAACATTCCCGAAAATTAATATTGTTATTCACATCGATTGTTATCGATAGTTATATTTTTGTCAATTATCATTGACGCTTTTTTTTTTTTTTAGTGCGCGTATAATTTGAATTAATAAATATTATATTCAGGTAGATATTGCGAGAAACATTATCGCGGTATGAGTATACGTATAATAGTAACGCCGACACGCAGTTCGTATAAGGTTGCAGACATTAAGTCTAGACTGATCATGATTATCATGTAGTAGTAAATGTTAAAACATGTGTATATCGCGTACGTTGCTACCTAATTAGATAAAAATGATAAAAATGCATTTATCTCGTTAATTATTATATTTAGTTATAATTGATATTTATTTCAATTCGCGATAAAAAAAAAAATAATAATTTAAAAAAAAACTCGACGAAATGCAGGCGCGTATTATCAATAACTGAATGCGTTTGCACTGTTTGCAGTTAACAGCAATAACGTATACGCGTATACGGTTTAGATTTTTTTTTAAACACGGATATTATCCATAACTGTTGTGCGCTTTTATTTTTTCAACAATATACCCGCGCGCGACGTGCAACGTGTCGAGTGTTATCGGAAATATGTTTCCAATGAAAAATATAAAAAATAATTTTCGAATAAGTATATTGCACGGGTACAGTTACGATACGGTTTCAAATTTAATATCGAGTCTCGAGCGCGTCCATTATAATAGTAATAATAGATAGGTGTTTATTTTATTTCGTATAATATTATCTATTTTATTTTTTTATTTTTTTTTTTTATCTAAAACGTTTGTAAAGTAATAATAGGCTCTAATATTTTTCACGACCGATTTTTTTTATTTATTCATAGCTTTATTTTTACCAAATAATATAAGTCGGGTTCAATCGCAATGCAATTATTTTGAAAATCGGAAACGAGTATGCGTTGAAAAAGAAACATTGGCGTACGCGCGCGATGACGGACTGGAAATATTCCCGGCGGGCCGATTTTTAAATCCAAAAATATAGCCTATTGTGTGACGTAAACAGATGTGCGTGGATAATATTTAATAACAGACGGAAAAGAGATTAGAAAATTTCGCACGATTTTATGTTTATCGTCGACGTGAAACCATATAGTTTTTAATATTTTATGTTTAGATAATATTAATTAACCATCTATTTCCTGCCGATGCGATTTTCGTATCATTTGAAGAGTTTTTTTTACTTGTTTATTATACAAACAAATATTTCTTTTTTTTAAAAAAAAAATTAATGACACATCTTTACAAGAAAAAAAAACAATAACGATAAACTCCGAAAGTAGATAATCACCAGACGCTTAAATTATGATTTTCCCGCGGACTGACGGATATCTCACCGTCTGACATATTGTTGGTACTAATAATTACAACGTATATTGTATTTATATTTCGTATACATTCATAGCGATAAAAGTTCGGTTTGCGAAAGCGCGTTATTATTTCGCAACGACGTACGTATACACGCGCAGAATAGTTTTTTTTTTAGACCGCGTAAATATTTTATTATTCGACAAAATCTAGTAGTTCAGAGGGAGCGAAATAGTTGCCTACTTTTCGACGGGAGTATACTACACCGTCGTATATAATTCTCATAACGAGACGTTACCGTAGATAATATACGCGGAAACGATTGCATATTGTCGGGTACGACCCCATAGGCGTGCGCAAAAGATGGACGCCTCTTGAAATTTCGTAATCGGGACCCTTGAAATGACACACCGTGGTCGGGAGTTCGAATACTTTGAAGTGAAATGAAATTATTTCGAAAATATTATCGATGAAAACGAACGAAAACAACATTCCGCGCGATATGCACACGCGTCGTCGCCGCGCGTAGAACAACGATTCTTAACCCGCAGTCCGATGGCCCCCTGGAGGTCCGCGACACTCGTATCAGGGATCTGCGACGCTATCAGTCTTTCGGGTCGTGCACGCGTAATATACGCCAATATTATATGACGTAGATATTGATAATCATGTAAATAAGGTCGTTGGAAATTCGTGAGTGTTATTGAGTATGGAAAATAATTTTTAACCTATTCGGAGGGTCCTCGGGTTCGACGATTATTTTTCCAGAGGTCCACCACAAAATGTAAAGAACCGTCGCTGTACGGACACGTTTCATCGGCGAGAAAAATTGTGATTGTCATATTTTTTAACGTTTTAACGGAATCGCGGTTCGAAATTGAAACGGAAATTGCGGAAACGGATTCAAAAGACATGCGCGTTTTGTTAAATGTTTAGTACGAATTAGTGCGTTTACAAATAATTCAAGTAAATTATTATTATTATTCGGTCGAGTCGGGGAAGGTCCGAAAACAATGTTCGAGTTTGCGCACGGGATTTTTATCGATTCCGCCTGACCATTTTTTTTTTTTTTTTTATTAGGGTACAACAATAAGGTGTAATTTACCGATTCCGTGAGTATCGATTCCCACTAGTAGTCGAAATATCAAACGTTTATTTCATCGTATGACGAAAGGAATAAAAAGTCTCTCGAATCGATAAATGGTCGGGTCGATAAGATTTTTCAAGACTACCTGCCTCGGCGGAATCGATCGGGTCCACCTGCGCACGTCTGCGTACACTTTACTCGTCGGGGGTCTCCGACCTACGGCCTCCGTCTAGCATTTCGAACCGGCCCGTCAAACAGAGACTGACGTCGTGAAAATGTATTGGTTTTCGATTTATCGATTTCCCACGTGAAAGAAATAGTCGTGTAATATAAATAAGAAATTATTTATTTTTTCCTATCGTTCTCGACAATTAATAATAGCGAAAACCTCGTCGATAGCGTTTCGTCGTTATGACATTATCGCTATCGGTAGTCGTGGGACGATTAATTTTTATAAATTTATAGTTTATAAATTAAATAAATAAATATTAAATTTATTAAAATAAAACGGTCTGTATCGATAATATAAAACTCGGAGACCCATTACACATATTATTATATTGAAAAAAAAATAAAAACGTCCGGCGATCGCGTGCGGCGGCGCGCTGCACTTACCGATCGAGGTCCGTCGAGTTCGTCTCGCCGTCGGGGCCTCAGCGCCGCGGTTTTTTTCCCGTTGTGTTTTTTCTC
>OX402529.1:21067772-21227552 GCA_948098885.1 Drepanosiphum platanoidis
AAATTCGAAATCGAGTGACGAAATAGATGAGTTTGTGGAAAAGTCACCCGACCCCTCTCATATCGAAACACCGGATCCGCGTGTCCGAAAGCCCACGCGCTGTATTTCCGGTCTCTAAATTATAATTCCGTTTGAAAAGAATCCGGTGACTTCCGTACGTCACGCGATTATTATGCGTAGAAATCTAAACGTAGTCGTCGTCGTTTGTATATTTATTAATTAAATTTCGGTACCTTTTTTCTTCTTTTTTTTTTTCAATGCCGGCAGTAATTTTAATATGAATCTATACTTTTAATAGAACCGTTATTTATTATATATATATATATATAAAAGAACAGGCCTCTTTTATGTTCCCATTTTGTGACGACGCTATTTAAATTGTTTTCAATTTTTTTCACACAGTTGTTCCAAATACCTTCCTGAGTGTCGCCACATCGCCAGATTTTCAAAATTTTACTTTTAAAGTGTTGAAATCGGTAAAAAAAATATTATATAAAAATGAATCCCTATTAACCAGGTATGCTCATCGCGCGTGAACGGCTGATATAGCTAAATTTTTTTTTTTGTGTTTGTTATTGTCAGGAGAAGGATTTTACGGGGGAAAAAACTAAGAAAATTAACCCTAAGGGGGTTAAAAGGGGTAAAAATGAAAAAAAATCCGGAGCCACCGAAGCTTTGTGGTATTAAATTTGGTCAATATAGTTTCGTTTTATATAGCAGAGGCATGAATCAGTATTCAGACCTGGCAATTCAGGAAGGCATAAGGGGCGATGATTTCGGGGTGAGCTTGTTTTATTCGAAAACCTATTATAAACGCCGATAACGACGAGTTATTACAGCACTGCAGGCGGCGCGAATCACGCGTGCCGCGCGGCACTTGAGTTTTCCATTTACGATTAAAAAATAAAATGCGACGCGCGGCACGTGAATGTACCGCCGCCGCCGCCATCGTGGCCGTGTGGTCGTGTGGCCGCCGTGACGGGACGACGACGACGTGGCCGCGCGCTGCGGACAGAACTCTGGATACCGCGGTCGCGGTCGTCCGTCCGGAGGTCGTTTAAACAAACGACCGTTAAAAAAATAATCACTTTCCATGAATTCCTAAATAATTATGATTGGCTGTTCGTTTTTTTAACCGTTTCGGCCGACGCGGGGTGAGTGGTTTTCCCTTCCGTTTCAGTCTTCGTCGGTTCGCGCCATTGTCTGTAGGCTCTCCGAACGTGTCCGTGTTTCGAGATTTTTATGCCGACCGCCATCGAATCTCGTTTCTCGGTTTCAAAATTTCCTTTCGCGGCGATGGCAATAGTATTTATCGACGAATAATCGCACGTCTCACGGCGGTCGCGTGGGCGCAACCAAATTATTTCGTCGCATAAATACTACCGTGCCATCGATATCCGGTGTTTAACGTATTTTTCCTATCGTATCGCCGCCGCCGCCGTCGCGTCCGGTGCGCGCGATCCATTACGCGAGTGTAATGGCCGTCGCCTTCGGAGTTTCAACGATTCCGTCGAGGCGAGGACGACGTCTAATCCAAGCCGGTAAAGGCTTCGAGTGTGCGTTTTTTGATGTCGTCGTTTCGTATCGTATTCGTCGTGGTCGGTGCGATCGCCACCGTTTGCACTATCGATATTCGGTGTTAAGCATATTTTCCATCTCGGTCGCGTTCGCCGTGCGCCGCCGCCGTTCGCCAAAACGGCTTGTGAATTTTACCGTCCGCCATAAACAAACGTATCATATAGTAATATCGTGGTTCGCGCGAGTAGTGAAATAATCGTTCCCGCGTCGTGGTGTTTTTATTGGAGTGTATCAGCTGCACGATATACGTTGTGAAATGTTTCGGACCCGCCGAATTAAAACGGTCGTCAATGGATTCGACGACGGCCCGAGGTTAGTGATAATATACTATAATATTATATCGATATAATAAATAAGTACGACCCACCGACGCGTTATGCAAAACTTATTATTATTATATATTATTATTAAACCACTGTTATATAACACGCGTTGGAACTGATAAATTGCGCGTTGTCATCAATACGATTTTCGGAAATGAGTTTCATTTCGGCGCCGAGTAATATTAATAACGAGAAGGGATAAAATCCATTACGCGCGTCGCGCGTCGCGTTCGTCGCCAAGTCGTCTATATTAGGTACCTACGCACACTCTTATAGTCATATTATGTTTATTTATCCGATCGTCTCCTATCGCGCGCGCTGAATCGCAAAGTCGTTCGTTATAGTGTTGGTAATGCGGATTTGGCACAGCTTAAATATAACATCCGCGACGGATGGAACTACATGTTATACGTATCTTGGTTCACACTAGTAAAAATTCACGCTGTTCGTCCAGTGGCGCGACTGGGCCAAATTGGGCCCTAGCGTCGTTTTGAAGGGAGAGCTCTAAAATTTATGTTTTTTACAATAATAATATACATATACTATTATACCATAGTGTTGGTTCAAAAAGTGCCTACTTATCCGCCGAGCGCCGAGTAGCGAGTATTGTATTAGTGAATTCGACGGCCACTCGGTCGAGCGAATGAGGAATGCGACGCTAGGTCTATATTAGCGTGGCCGCGTGGCCGCTGTGACGGGACGACGACCGCGGTAACGATTCTCGGTTAAGAAAAAGCCGCTACGAAAACAATTACTTTCCATGATTCCTGAATTATTCTCATTGGCTTGTTCGTTTCAACCGTTTTAACGGACGACGCGGGGATTTCCTTTCCGTTGTCTTTTCAGTCTTCGTCGGTTCGCGAGTATGTGTTGGGGTGCTCCGTGCGGGTCCGTGTTTCGAGAGTTTTATGCCGACCGCCATAATCTCGTTTCTCGGTTTCAACAATTTCGTTTCGCGTCGATGGTAAGTAGTAATTATCGACGAATAATCGCACGTCTTACGGCGGTCGCGTGGGTGGAACCAAATTATTTGTCGCTTAATTTACTACCGTACCGTCGGCATATTCGGTGTTTAACGTATTTTTCGTTTCGGTCGCGGTCCGCCAAAAACAAACGTGTCATAGTAATATCGTGGTTCGTGCGAGTAGTGAAATAATCGTTCCCGCGTGTTTGCCCGCGCCGCGCCGTGGTGTTTTTATTCGAATGTACCAGCACGAAATACGCGGAGAAATGTTTCGGACCCGCCGAATGAAAACGGTCGTCAATGGATTCGACGACGGCCCGAGGTTAGTGTTAAATGATAATATATTATAGTATTATACCGATGTAATAAATAAGTTCGACCCACCGACGCGTTATGCAAAACTTATTATTATTATATATATTATTATTAAACCGCTGTTATACAACGCGCGTTGGAACTGATAAATTGCGCGTTGTCGTCAATACGATTTTCGGAAATGAGTTTCATTTCGTCGCCGATTCGTCTATATAAGGTACGCACACTCTTATAGTCATATGTTTATTTATCCGATCGTCTCCTATCGCGCGCGCTGAATCGCAAAGTCGTTCGTTATTGTGTTGGTCATGCGGATTTGGCATAGCTTAAATAACATCCGCGGTGGATGGAACTACATGTTATACGTATCTTGGGTCACTAGTAAAAATTTACGCTGTTCGTCCAGTGGCGCGACTGGGCTAAATTGGGCCCTAGTATCGTTTTGAAGGGAGGGCCCTATAATTTATGTTTTTTTACAATAAACTACATATACTATTATACAATGGTGTTCATTCAAAAACATTATTGAGTAGCAAATCTAGTAGCTTTTCAGGTGAAAAAAAAATAATATCTGGTCTATAAGGTGTGTCCATATGATAAAATACATCTTTTTAATAAATATAGATTGCTCTTATAGTATTTCCTTGTATTTTGTCGGTTGGATAATTATTATGCATATTAAAACCTAATAATATGAAGTAAAAAATAATTAATCACCAATTTAATTGGTACTTAAATTTTAAAATAGTTACCTATTCATTTACTATTCAATGTAACCAAAGATAAATTTATTATTAGTAATTACGCATTGTACTTTTAACTGTCACTGTTTATTAATAATATTATCTAACCCAGTCTATATTTATTTAATCTAGACTTGCACATTGCACTTAAATAAAAATTGACTATAAGTAGGTAATATAAACATATTTTATACTATAAATTAATATTATTTTAAATAATAAAAAATAAAAAGAACAATTTCATTTGTAAATAGAAACTCATAAATGAATAAAAAATAAAATAATTTTATATATTAAGTATTTAATTTAATTAAAAACAATCAAGTGTATTCAAAATAAACAATGTAGGAAAAATATATAGTTAATAAAATAAAAAAAAAGTTATAATATACTGTAATACACAGTTTAGATTTTTCAAAAATTATTGTTTTATTATGTATGTATTTTACATTGTTAATTGTGTATAATATATTAGTCAGTTTTATTTAATTCGGACATCGAAATAGAACTCGTTATTGAATAACGTACTGAATTTCAGTGACCGAGAGTGTCCGGTATTTAGAGGTTTTCACTGAAAATTTAATAATATTTCGACGGTCAACAGGGGCGGTGAGTTTTTATTTTGTCTATAAGACTAACGAAAAAAAAATATACGCACAGATCGAACGTTTGCGAACGTTTATTTAATAAAAATCAAACAGACAATTTCAAAATTTAATCGAAAAGACGTTAAACAAATTATCAGGATGCGCGAATTTTATATTGACTGTTCTCTGGCTAACGCGATTTCAACACGTACTTTCGTCGTATTCGTTTCGAAAGCGCTTGGAGACGAACTTCACAACGTATTATTTCTCGGCCGATGTCCTCGTGTTTTCAAAACGTACGTTCGACCAATATCGGAATAAGTACATAAAATGCAATCGTAGAAGTCGAACGTACATTGTTTTCAAAACGCGAAAACCTCGCGCCGAGATTGTTGTGGAAATATCCGGACGTCAGAGCGAAAGAAAGGACGACGGGGTGGAATCGAGCAGCGAGACGACGACGAGAAACGAGTGTCGAACAAATCGGGAGGAATTAACGAGAACCGAATCTCGTTAACATTACCGCCGCCGTGGATTTGTCGAATATTTCTCGCGCGTCGCCAAGTCCGCCGACAAAGGAAACGAACGCGTAAAAGTCGCGCGTCCGCGTGCTCCCCGTCCGCGCCCGAGGAAATCCAACTCCGGGCCGCGCGCGACTTCGTCGAAAACGCAGCCGTCCAGTGACGCGGCCGAACGGCGCAGAGTACAACGGACTTTAGGGTCGTCCGTTCGCTCTGGTTTCGGCGCGCGGCGAGGGCGCGAATTCTCCAAAATCTCGCGGCGGAAATTCGGAACGTCCGAGGCCGGTCGAGAGGGGCACGCGTTTGCGACTCGCGAACGTTTTTCCAATCGGATCGCGAAAGTCGTCCCGGTCCCCGTCTTCCGCATATCGCTCCGAGTCCGGACCTCCAAGCTAATCTTTCGAAACGAGCCGAAAGTACCGGTCGAAAACAACGGTGGCCAGAGAACGGCGGAATCATATTAAACACGCGCACCACTCCATAATGCTGTTTAACGCCTTCCCGACGATCACGAAGAAAAACACTGCAACAGGACAACAGGCGGCTAACCGGCTCGCGACTCCTGGTCGCCTTCGCCGACGATGTCGGGGCCGTCTCCGACGCCAGCGGTTCTTCGCCGGCCGACGTCGGTCCTCGGCCGGGCCACGTCGCCGTCGCCGATGGCGTTCCAGTCTCCTCCGGCCCTCGTCCTGTATATCTGAGGACCCATCATGGGCGGATTCCTTTGGGCCGCCACCACCGGCGGCCGGTTCGCTGCGGCGGCGCGCGCACGTCCTGCGGCATTCACCGCCGGAGCTCTGAACCGCCACCGGCCGTACGTGAGATCTTCGATGGAATCCTGCCGAGTCAGATTATTTCCACTCGCGTCTTCCCAAAGGCCGTCGCCCATGAAGTCCGTCGCCGGCCGGTCGGTCCGACCAACGGTGGGCCTTGCGGGGCCACGTGACCTGTGACGACGTCTCGCCCGCAAGTGCACCATATCGCGTCGTTCGGAAAAGTCTTGACCGGCCATTTCGTGTCTGACGGTGTTTTTCTCGTGCTGTTAAAATTGGGAACAATTTTAAAGTTCCGTCATTTGAAATTAAATCATGAATTACATCCAAAATAAGGATTTATTTTACGCCAACAATCAGTTCGTAACCACGGAAACCGTATCCGTTTTTTAAAATGTTTACAAACCGTACGGCCAAATATTATAACATTATACATTGTTTATTTATCCAACAGCCTCGTGGTGTTCGTAACAAACTGATTTTTTGTCATTTTCCCGTTTTCAACTCGTTAGAAACGCACAACTTTGTATACGAACCGAGTAGTTGTGGCAATAATGTTTCTGAAGAAAACTGTTGCAGTTTCGAAAAATACATTTGTTTAGTTCAATACTCGTTTGCTAAAATATTTCAATAGTATAGCGAGACGTTTCGCAACGCCGTGCGCACAGACCGCGTGGCACAATCTCTGCGATCGCCGCCATCGCAGCGGTAAGTCGCGCACACTCGCTCGTATTCCATCGCACTCGTTCACGTGCACACACCCATCGCGTACAGTACGCGCGCGTAATAAAATATCTAATCGTTTTGCAAATATTAATAATGAGGTTTTAGTCCTTGAGTTTGATCCAGAAAACTATAGTAAATTTT
Source organism: Drepanosiphum platanoidis (assembly GCA_948098885.1). Taxonomy (NCBI): domain Eukaryota; kingdom Metazoa; phylum Arthropoda; class Insecta; order Hemiptera; family Aphididae; genus Drepanosiphum; species Drepanosiphum platanoidis. The sequence goes on from OX402529.1 coordinate 21,074,444, forward strand.
AATAATCCAACTACTATATGCAAGTCGATAAAATGTGGTTCGATTTATTTGTTGTATTATTTGTTAATATATATATTTTACTAATTTATTATATATCAACAATATAAAAAAATATAATGTATTTTAATTAATTTACCTGAAGACTTCAGGCTGAAGTAGAATCATGTATATGTATGTACAATAAATTATGAATTTGAATCTCAGGTTTAGGTATCAGGAGTAATCCATCATTAAATTTGAAACATTTAATTCTAAATATTGAGATAGGGTACATCGATACAATAAATAACTAGGTATTAATACAACATTTAGCTGTACAATTACATAATTATAATGATATTATGATAATATTTTGAACGAATAATTTTGTGTTAACATTCCAAGTGATTTTATAAAGATATATTTATTTATCTCTCTTAGTAATAGAAGGAGTCCAATATTTTAATTTTTCAAAGTGTACAAATGATTGTTAAAACTAGGCGCAGAAAGTTATGAAAAAAACTATTATATTTTTTTTTCAAACGCTTTTAAAAAAAATTAAATTTGAGTTTATTTTTTAAATTCTAAAATAATAAACTTGTAAACTTTAAGTAATTGTCAATTACGTATTTTAGTGTTAAGTTCGAGTTATTTGAGTTATATTTAAAAATACAAACATCTAGAAGGGCTAAATGTATATAATAAAATTAAGTATATCTTTAAAATCTGCCACAATATATGTATTTACTAATATAAAACTATTAAACATAATTCGGTATAACGAGATTTAAACGGGGGAATATTAAACGCGATCGTAATATCGAACTATTATTAAATTATATGCGACGCGTGTTTTTAGCATAAATCGCCGGCGGCAACGAGAACGTTTTGCTAAAACGGTCGTTAAAAGTTTTTCACTATGAATTTCAGCCGTTTCCTGCAGCACCCGGCGTCGAGTTTAATTTCTTTACGCGAATAACATGATCTCGTATACATACGATATGTATACCTTCACTTTGTTCCGTTTTACAAAAGCACGACGATTTTCTATATTTTATATAATAGCAGTGCGGTATAACGTAAAGACGGTTATATTTTATCGCCGAGAAACCCGTCGTCGAATGACGAATTCAAAGAATAACTAATTTTTCCTTTCCTTTTGTCGCATTCCTTTTGTACATTTTTGTAAAACACGTTTTATTTATTCAGTCGAAATGATTAAAACTACCCCGTAAGCGGCGCCACAACATTTCAATACAACAATGTACACAATTAATTTTTAACTTTTAAACCCCTCACCGTACAAGAGTATCCCAACAGTTTCGTTGTGTATAATTAATACGATATTGCAGAGTAAATCGAGTTATCCGATCGCGATTCGTTTGAAAAGCGCGCGTTTTGATCGGAAAAAAATTCGACGTTTGATTACACACCGCTGTGCATCATTACTACGCGGTTTTTTTCCCTCACATCTCGTCGAACCGATATGGTTTTCCGGGAATCTTTTCGAAATGGTTTCAAATCGTTTCACGAAACGTATACTAAGTTTATGACGTACTGCGGGTAAGCATCTGTCCGGGGCAATAACGTGGAAAAAAGCGACAATTATACGTATCAGCGCGTAAACATCATATAATAATATAGCTATAGCCTACTTTTTATAGTTTACACGGTTTATCCGATGTCGTTCCGTTATACTCGGCAAATGTGCGAAATCGGCGGATTGTCTTTCTTGGATTAAAATATCATAACGATTAACGAATTGAAATAGGTATAGACATGATCGATAATAAATAGGTATGTTCTACCACGTTCTACAATATTTCTAACGATCTGTTTGTGAAATTCGAGTTACACCAAACGATGAATAATAAATAGATATTATATTATATGTAATAACGACATTTAAATTAAAACGCGAGACGTAATTTTTTTTTTTTTTCTTCATACGCGCCGTTAATAATAATAACGGTTGAGATAAACGAATATGGCAAAACAAAATATATAATAGTGATAACTGACGATTATTTTTATTCCGTTTGTTTAAAACAATATCGGCTAGGAGAGAACGACGGGGATCAATAATATACGCGAACGTCTGAAACGAATTTGCGCCGAATTATATGATTCGATATAATGATTTCGGAGCGGACGTTTTATTTTTTCGAACCAGCTGTCGCAAAAGTTCACGAGGTGGCGTGGATAGATTTGGAAATAGAGCTCGAGGAATTCGTTAAAACGACGTCCGTAATCCTTTGGATTATTCAACTGTTTCTGAAATATATCATATTATATGAATATGAATTATATTAACTATACTGTATAATGATCGATGACGTATCGTCCGTATTGAGTTGCGTGAAATAATCTGCAGCCGTGAGGTCATGGTTTTTAATATTATTGTTTTGTAATTATATTATAAATAATTTATAACATTTCGAACACACAATAATCGGCATAGTATTTGAAGGGAAAAACAAAAAAAAAAATGAAAACAAGTTTATAGTCCGTTTACCGACGTAATCACAGTTGAACGGATCTTCGTTCGCGGACACGCAGCGACATGATCGCTGCTGTTGAGTTGAAAAAGAAGAAATGTTTTCGTCAGCTGATATGATTGTTGTAGCGTATAACGTTTCGGAGAACAGCATGAATAGATGTTTCCTTTTTCTTTTAATTCACCGATAAAATGGGTAGCCGATGAAAAGAGTTGTACCGAACGCGTGTTGTAGTTGTACGTACTCGTATTTTAATTGTCGTCGCCTCTGCGGCCGCGGTGTATCGAACTGGTTGCATTCCGCGGTGCATATCAAGTGCAGCATGTCGATGGCCTTTGGACAGATAACGGAGCGCGCTTATTATTATTTTTTTACTCGTCGACCGATAAATCCCGGCTAGATGATATGAAAAATAAAAATTAATACGTCGATTTCTTCCCAAGTGAGGGCAGACACGCGTACTATATATAAAACAACAATGATAACGCGACTCGCGTTCGCGACGGCGAGTAAAAAATAAACCGTTCCGCAGCCGCGGGGCGGCTGTGGTGCGTGCGTAGTGTTGTCGAGCTTGCAGTTTGTATTTTATTATTGTTTTTGTTTTGCGATCGTTATCTCGATATGATTCTCGGTACGACGCGCAATGAAATATATTTCTCTTTTTCTTTCTCTCCGGGGGGGCAAACTATCTGCTCCTTAACGCGGAATAGGTACAGCTCGTCGAGTCGAAACTGTTTACGCAGAGACAGCATAAAGTGGCGAATGAAATGGACGAGGCAAAAGGTCACTTGCAGTTTTGGAGCGAGTATTATGCTAGACGGGCGTTATTTTTAGCCAATCGATAACCTTTCGTACAATAATGTATACAAATGAACAATAATATTAAACTGATCCGACAAATAATACAGCCTCTTCGTATTTCGACGATATCAATTTGTTTCTTAATCTACAAACGAATCGAGGGCGTATCGCCCGCTAAAATTTTCATAGTCAGAGCAGTCGTCTTTCTCGTCTCTAATTCCTATAATTCGCGTCTTTCGAACCCGTTTACAATATTATCTTTATTAAGTCGTCGGCAGATACGGTGCAATTAATTCGTGCCGATTATGACGTAAATATTGAACATATTTTGACAGCACTAATATAATGCAACGTGCACGTCTTGCGCCGAGTGAATATAATATAATATTATTGATTATTGTTTTTAACGTTAATCGCGTGCTATCGTCGAAAGTGTATGTGTGTGCATATATTTATTTTTTACGTCTCTCGCTATCTGTTTTATACGTCTATTTTTTCTATTTATCCGTTTTAGTTAAACGCGTTCAGTGGTAGTTTTTCTGAAAACTCAGTCGACGGCCGCCGTTCGTTATTGCAATAATGTTGTAAAAAATATAGTAAGACGGACGGTTGTTTGGATACCGGCCGTGATTGTTTTTCACGGACGTTATTGTTTACGCAGTTTTAACAAACCGCCGCCGCGGTAAAGCGTAAAAGGTTTACATTCCGATCTGTTTTTAAATCACTTTAAATATCCTATACGGTAAAGCCCGCGCGGTTCGCGTAAATCGAATCGCGCTCAGTAATACACGCGCGCGTCTATTGGGCCGCGAAGAAATGAAATCCGCTGCGCGTGTTATATTTTATACACACCTGCGTGCACACACACACACACACACACTCCGAACCGGGTAACTGACACCGCTAGTTACAATACAATATAATAATAATATAGTCACTAATATATAAATGAGTCGACGACATGTAATGAAATGTGCCGCCGCCGCCGCTGTTGCTCCCCCGAAATCCTTCGCCTATACGTGTACGAATTACGTACACTTGGCGTCACACGAGTTAACCGGAGCATAATATTATATAATGTGTGTGTTTGCGCGTGTTATTATTACTATATCGTTATGTGCGTATAAATATCAAAACGATTTGTATACTCTTTGCTTCCATTATCTATTCATTCTCGGTTTTTAGGGCATAAAAATTGACGCGCGCCGGTATTTTACAAATATCGTTCGTACGAGTCCGTTTGGTACCTGTGCTAACGTTCTACGTTATGTATACGTATATGTATATTGTGTGTATATAAATAAACCGTGTGAGCGGAGCTCGGTAATAATTTGTCGACCGTCCGTCGCGTTACGCACGGTACATTTCCGTCGGACAAATTATACATATTTGGGAACTCGTGTGAGGGGCCGCGCTTTCTATATACTTTCGCCGAATTCGATTTTAACTAGCTCCTTGTATATACGTACTGTTCGTTTATGTTATACGCGCCGAGCAAACGACAAAAGGATGTTTATTTTAACGACTCGCGTGCTATGTGTGCCACGTGATCAAGTCCTGGACGCCAAGACGTATTATGTACATCACTTTTTGTCCTCGTTACGTGTACGTATAATATATGATATATTTATCTTATCGTTACATTTTCGCATGGATTACAATAACCAGCCGTTTATAGTGAAAAAAAAAATAAACACCATCAAACTTCTCTATAGAAGTTATAGAGTGTATAGAAACGCGTATTATAGTAAATATTAAATATGTATTCGAAACTTACTTCGAATCTGTCGTGGCTTTCTCGAAATCTCCTCTGTTCCATTATGACGTTAATTATGTATAATAGGTATTATTTATATTACGTTCGAATCCTTTGCGAGAGTATTTATTTTTTTTTTGACTCCGTTTTCGTACAGTTTAAACACGATTAATAACATAAATTAAATAATTAAAAACATATAATATTAATTGTTATTAAATTGTTCTGGTTTGAATTATATCAACGAGTATTATTCTTTTCGCGGTTTCTGAAATAAATAAATAAATACATAAAATAAGTGTGTACTTGCCCACGTATTTTATAATAATATATAGCCACCAAACGGGATACACGCGCTAGTGGATTTCGTGCGTATAAAACGAAAGTGTTTAATTGACATTTAAGTCTACGCAGCTATCGAATTCACATTCAATATATACAACGCTAGGTGCGGCGAGGAAATATCATTGTTTAGACGCCCCTTGTGTAAACAACGAATTGCTTATTCTTTACATCTATATACAGTGGGGCGTCTCGAGGAGATCTGAAAAATAAAATAACTTGTTCCGTTCGATGTTTTTAAGTTGTTTGTTGTTGTTGTTGTTTTTTGGTAATTACGCAGAATCCTGTGCTATATTTATAACATTATATATATTTATTTTTGAACTCAAATTTTAAACATTTAAATTCTATCTGTGTATCAAACATTCTTGTCAGATTTACCAGATTTACTAAACTTTAACAAAAAGCCATTTAATAATTTTATTTTTGAAAAAGCAACGCTGGTGTTCAAAATGTTTATTAGTGCGATAACTGCAGATTAGTCCTCGACTCTCAACAGTTTTTTTTTTTAAATTCAACGAATATTTCAATTTATATGTTTCAATGTGTTGAGTGTGTAACTTTCCAAATTTAACATTACATTGATTTATAAGAAAAATGTAAAGATTTTTATACGAAATTTAATGATTGCTTGAAAAAGAATAACGTAATAACCTAGTTGAAAATGTCTACACCTGACGTGTTGATTATTTTAATATAAAATTTTAAATTCTTCGTTGTGATTAAAAAAATATGTTTGTTATAATACAGAAAATAAAATGAAAGAAAGCGTAGAATAAAACTGTAAAAAGTTATTGCATTTTGTTAGATCTCGGTGAGTGGTGGAAGTGTGCAGACGCGCTTCGTATGCTGTATAAAACTTTTGACATTTGCACCGGAAACACGCGGTGATCCACTCTGTGAGGTATATTGTATAGTATAATGATTCGGAATCTGCGCGAAAACATTGTTCGTCGACCTATGAAATACCGATGGTCTATGGGCATGTATTACGAGCAAAGGGATCCTATTTGTTTCTTTGTTTGACAAAGAATAAAAATTATTTGTACGGCCGACGACGGCGACACGTATAACGCGCGAGAATTAAAAATAAAATAATTCACGACAAACTCGTTTCACGGGTTCTTTTCACAGTCGACGTAAAAAAAAAAAAACGAAATACCTACCTCCTAATCAAATAAATAAATAACCGCGCGTTTTTTATAATATTTAATACGGTACGAGCACGTATAATACGTATTATGCCCACACTCGACCGGCGAACGTCGCGCGCGACACACTCGAGTGGATTTCGTGTATAGAAACGAAAGTGTTTAATTGACGTTAAAAGTCCAGGTAGCTTGAACACGACGACGCGTTATCGCAGTCGTACCGTAAGCAGTATAATATGTTTGTATATACATAATATATTATATATATATTTATATATACGTACACGTATGCGGCCAGGTGCTGCGGCGACGAAACGATATTGTCCGGGCGCCCCTAAAGTAAACACCGGACGGTTTTTTTTTTTATACGAACAAAAAATACATTCGCATCGGAGAACACCGAAGAATCGGCGGCGGTGGCCCACACCGAATACATTATAATAATATGCCTATTACAATAAACGCTTTGGAGATGGCGCGCGTTTTCCACGACCCCGAGATTCGCGCGCCGCCACGTCGTCGAAAGAGACCGTTATTAATATCGGTTCTTAGTGGGAAAATTCACCGGGGAACCTATATTATTTTACGGCAGGGGTAAACAACACACGCGCCCTCTGGTACGTTTACCGTATCGTTTGTGTATTTGTGCGCGCGTAATATATTATTATACGTGTGCCCGACGTTATAGTCTGCAGGCACTGTCGCGGTTAAGACGTTGCGCGCGGTCGGTGCGTTAAACAGCCGCCGTTTAGTCATCACCTTATACCGCGTGTATATTATTATGTTATCTTCTGCACGATACGCCACCGGAGAATTCTCGTTCTTCGGAGATAAAGCCACTCTCGCCCGCGCCTTCCGTCTACGCGCGTTGAAAGTAGGAGACGTCGATCGTAAAAGATCGACGGATATTCCTTGTTCACGTGGCACAATCCGAGTGTAATCGAGTAACTCTAATACTACTGTGCGGGAGCGAGGAAGGAAAACCTCTTCGTGGTGCTCTTAGAAACGAGGTTCTCCGAACGTCGACTAATTCTTCCGCGCCGGTTGCGCCGTACAACCGTGTAACGCTCCGCGATACGATTCCCAGCGCGTTTTGTTATTGTTTTAAGGAGATCGACACGTTTCGATAAATTAACCGTTTTCTCAAGTCAATCGAGTCAACACGCGCAATAGTATCGTTATAATGTTTTTAATTTCGGAATCGACGAACCACTCTTTCGAGAGTATTAATTATTGTATATATTGTGTACCTATTGTCTGTTGAAAACGTACCGATATTCGTTTCATTGTATCGAGGTAATTACAACAAATCCTATACTTGCGTTCGGTACGACGTTATAATATACGTATTATAACGTGCACGACGAAAACTAAATACGATTTACTCTCGTGTGTATTATACGCATTCGGCGTATATTATTTATAGTTATATACGTATATGGCGAAACACAATCGCGCGCGACCGATTTAATACGAGCGAAAATGTATGGCCACACGCGTGTGATATACGTATATATGGTTTCAAAATGTCGACGAGATCGATATACGGGGTACCTGCAGCTGATTTTACCTTTTTAATTATTTTAGTATGTAGGCTTGGAACGAGAAGGCTATATAATATTATAATGTGTTCGATCGTGCGGTTTAAGAAAACGCAATCAATCGTGATTATTTAACAATATTATTTATTATACTGCGGTCTGATTATGTTAACGCCGCCGACGACACGTCAGACGTATTAGCATAGTATATACTAATTATAATATCAAACGAGTTTTGAAAAAAAGTATCGATTTGCGATCGCAATGTAATTAATCGAGAAAAATTCAATAATTATACATGTTGCTGTGTATGTGCATGACACTTTTTTTTTTCTTTGCGTTATTAGACGTGATCGCATTTCTTTATTAGTCATAAATTATAATTTTTATTGGTACTATAAGTCCGAGGTAGTAAAAAATATGTTCTTTTCACATTAACGATGGCTTAAAAACTGTACCTATTGGATATATCTATATTGTTTTGTATACATCGACCTTGGAATCCCGTGGTTTTCGTAATTGCATTTTCCACACCAAACTTCATTCCTTGTAGCCGATTCGTATGACCGTGTTATAACGATGAATTCTGCGCCGATTTTCTAAAGTTTAGATTCGAATGATAATATGACCGCTACTATCGATTCTAATTCGATTCTGAACGATTCCACCGGTTCCTCGCGATTCGACGGCAGCGTTTATTTTTAGTAACTATAAATTTCCTTCTCGACTGATGACTTTCCAGCTTCGGACTTTGGGCGTCTCGCGGACCCCTCGTACCGGTGTCGCGGAACCCCGGGAGACCGCGGACCGCTGCGGGTCGAGTTAACCCACCGTCCGCATCGCGCGTTTACAATATGCATTATAAAATGTACGGAGATAACCCACATCACGAATGGCATATGTAATATTACGTAACATTATATATTATAATATACGATATTCTCCGCGGGACCGGTGCGTATAATATACATAACGATATTAAACGCGATTCCTTCTAGCCGCGCGTAATTTGCCGCGGTGATTTCACGGCGAACAATAATAATACGACGACGACGACGACGACTGTATAGTGTATATACATACCTATTTACCATACACGTCCTGCCGCAGCGTTTGTTATACACACATATATATATACAATTTATACGATCCAGTTGACGCTGTGTCTCTTTACACACACGCGCGCGCGCGCGCGCGTAATATTATAATATACAATAATATCGCGGTTCGACTGCGACGGCAGCAGCGCTGGGTTCGTTAGACTGGGCCCGCCATTGGCCGCCCGGTCCGGACCAATTACTTCCGACCGAGTGCGCGCGTCCGTATAATATATACGTGTATAATACGATATGTATATATACGCACACTGCGCGGCGGCAGGTTAGGGACGACCGCGATCAGTGTTTCAAACCGCCGCCGTGTACGTTTTACCATCTCGCGATACGCGTATAACCGATATGATATTCCGTCGGTGTGGATATCGCGCGAGTACTCTTTCGCTTCTATTATTACCGAATTTTTGTACTACTGTTGCCGTTTCGCCAGCCTACCGCTTTGCTGCCGACGCGTTACTATACGAGCGTACAGTACATATTACATATGTGTACAGGTCGCTTCGGCCACGTTTTTGGCCGCGATTCGATTTCTAAACGAGGCCGAAATGTTCGGGTATATACCTATTACACGCGCGGTTGTTCGATTCCCGCGACCACGGGTAAATTCCGATCGGTTTTATCCTTCTTTTTAAGGCCAGTTTCGCGCTGAATACACGCGTATTCGCGTTTCTCGTTGCGTCGGCGCGGGTACTTATACGCGTAAAAAAAAAGTACAATTAAAAAGATCAACATTTTGCTTGTTGGATGAGTGTGTCGGAGAGCGTTGTGCTCCCCTAGTATATTATACGTTTTCAAATCATCCGAAGCGAATACTTTCGAAAAATGTTACGACTTCGCCGCACCGTATAAATTATATAGATATAATATATTGTGTACATAATATACATGATGTGTGTACGAATTACCGTGTGTTTATTGTTACGTCGTTGTAGTCGAGTGATAATAATAATAGCCTTATTTCCACCTCTGGCCGATATACTATACGCGAATTATATATGGCGTACGATATAATAATATAATAATCCCGTTTAATCGACTCCTATATGCGTTATGCGTATTGATAATATTGTGTACAACGCTGTCGGAAATTCGATTAACCAAAACAAACAGAACGGACAAAAAAATATACATATTTTAAAATGCGCGGAAACTACATTTTCGTTCGATAATTATTATTATTATTTTAAAACTTGTAAAAATAAAATAAAACCGATTTCATTTTTTTTTCCGTCGAGACGATGACGTTTCCGAGGTGAACCCGCGCGTTTCGTTATTTTATATAGTAATTTTTAATATAACTAAATATTGTATTATTTAATGCGAAAAAAATTGATTATGTATATAATATGTTCATGATATAATATTATATTATGCTTCCATCGTGGCCTTTTTTTTTTTTTAAAAAAACGTTTTAGAATAAAAAGTTCACGCGGATTATTTTCAACACAACGTGGTATATAATCTTTAATCTCGACAACAAGGCATGTGTAGACATATTAAAAAGCAAAAAAAAAACAAAAATCAATTTCAAATTATCGTGTTATGTAAATTACAATATACGCTGCAGTCGATATTATAAATACGTACTTCTGACGTCGTCGATACATAAATAATACGTATTAAATTCGTCCTCGGATATATTATTATAATGCCGTTTCGTATTTTTTTTTCGTATTTTATTTTTTTTTAGGTGCGACGGAAAAACGATAATTTCATACATATAAATTCATAAAGTAGGGCTACACGCGTTCACACACGCGGCGTATACGTCGTTACATTATGTGTAGGTATTATAATATCGTGTATTATAATATATATGATATGCGCGCGCCACTATTGTATTAGACATTGTTCGCGCATCAACGGCTTCGCGGCGCGTTTGTACATTTAATTTCACTACCGGCAAAGATAAAAATCGACGTGTCCGATACACGGTCGACTGAGTAGACGTTTGCTACGCTCAGCGTTACCATATGAACGCATACAGCGCGTTCGTATTATACAAGGTGTCTCGAGAGGATTTATTATTTCACAGAAGCATATCACACGCGGGGAGAGCTTTGGCGTTACTATATTCATATCTGCCGGCCACCGTCGTCGCTTTCAGTTGATAAATCGCGCGGCACACCTTGCGTATGTATACATACTATATGTATGTATTATAGTATATATTTAAATAATCCTTTATGTATATAAAAGAACAGGCCTTTTTTATGTTCCCATTTTACTACGCTATTTAAGTTTTTTCCAATTTTTTTTCACGCATTGGTTCCAGATACCTTCCTGAGTGTCACCACGTCGCCCGATTTTCAAAATTTTGCTTTTTCAAAATAATATTTTATAAAAATGAATCCCTGTTTACTACCAGGTATCCTCATCGCACGTGAATGGCTGGACCGATTTAGCTAATTCTTTTTTTTGTTGTCTTTATTATTGTCAGGAGAAGGGATCTCACGGAAAAAAAATTAAGAAAATTAACCCAAAGGGGAGTAAGGGGTTAGAAAAGAAGAACGTTATTTCTCCCTCATACCGGAAAAAACTTTTCACGGGCTAGATTTTGAGATGCAACGATCAGCGAGTGCGTTGTAATTTGCATTTTATATAATTAGATTATTATGTCATCAAAAAACCCGACGATCTTTGCCAAAAAATATTGTTACATAACTTTTACTGAAATTGCGTGCGCGCGCGCTCCATTCGTCTTTCAATCGTAGACGCCGTCCCCACATACTTACAATAAGTTGATTATTTTTTATACTACAAAATTCACTAGAAATACATGGCAAAACAACGTTTGCCGGGTCAGCTAGTATATAATATATCGTGCAATACAGTCGATCGTGCGATCGAGACGAATCAGTTCGACATCATCTATGAAAAATATACAGTCTCCAATGTTTTTACAAATAAAAACTTAATTTTTGAACGTTTCGTCACTCAAATGACCCATCACAACTGTCCTCGTACGCCACGATACCGTTCTTATGTACACATCTTGGATAACAGTACATTGTTAATGGTTTTTTTTTGTGTAACGTTTTCGCGGCTTATCGATGGAATTATAAACATCTTGGATTTCGAAAAACTTCACGAAAAAAAAAATCGAGTGGCGTTAAAACCGAAGACCGCGCGTCGGCCGCGCGATATCATAAGAATCTAACGACATAACGTTGAACAATATTGCTCGACTCGTTCGCTCAAATACTTTTTGAGCGCGACCGTTTTCATTGCTTTTAAAAATTCCAAGCTTTTGAAACGTAATCGATTTATGAAATTCACGAGACCAATCTGAAATTGAATCGCGCGAAGCAACGTTATTGGCAACCGCAGGAATTATGAACTCACGTCGAAAATCTCGACATGCGATTATATCATGTGGATTTAAATTCAAAATATTATATAAACACATGCAGCAGCGATGATTTACAAATTACATACCAAATATTTGCGATTACTGATAGCGTTAAACGATACAATATTATGAACTTCAATCGAGCAACAAATCGGTCTTTCTTATCTATTCTATTTTTTTTTCCTCGTGTCCGATTAAATTTGCCAATATTCCTATTGTAATCGTTGTAAAAAAAAAAAAAAAAATGGCAATAAATAATTCAAACAAGGTCTTTCTGAAAAGTTAACGATCGGTAACTGTGTCAAATTTTATCTAATCTATTTTTCACATTGCTCTTAATATTCGTCAGAATCTATTGCCGCGCCCAGTAGTAACCTATTATTAAATTCACGAACGCGTCCGTAATTCGCATTTATAAAATCGTTTCGCAATGGTTTTGCAGTATACGTCACACACGATCGATGTAATACACACGACGAATAAACGTTTGCGTATATTATATTCGCCCCCACACGAATCTGTCGAGTGAGGTCCATAATTTTTTCGGAGAAATAAACCAATAATATACGCAAGCGCACGAATGTGGTACGTTTTTTAAACGAATATTGTGCTAAATGTATACGTTCAAATATTATACCGTAACGCGTTATATTATTTATCGCAGCGAAACAGTGGTCCTTAAGTTTTCGATAACGATGTCGAACGATTTTTAAGCGAATACAATTTTATACTTGTAAAAAGTCTCCGTTTAAAAAAATAACGTTCAGAACAATTCACGTATAACATGTATAGTAGTACCGTGTGCGCATTACAATTTATAATATGTTTATACGTATAATATGGTCGAGGAAATATACAGTATTAAAGTAGAACTTTTTAATACTGTTTTCTCCGTACTCGCTTGCGCGCAATAAAAATAAAATATGTTTCGTCGGCCGTAAAATATGCGGTCATTGGTTATATACGCATACACACATTCATATACGTATATAGTAGTATCTTTACAAGAGAAAACATTTGCGTGATAATATCATTACTGCGAGGGGCTCGTAAAAATTCGTTGTAACCCTTGAATATTATATAGGCAGCACGGCAAAAAAAAAAAATAACGGATTCGGAACCGACGACGTGAACTGTATTATTTTTATTCTTCGGACGAGATCGACGAAACATGTAGAAAAACCGTAATTGAATTACGTGTGCCGAATTATTTTTATCATAACTTCCCTGTAGACTTATCGCAGATATATAGGTAGTAACCATCCTCGCTGTACACGGGAGAGAAGTTTATATTATCAATGTCGTCGCGTATACGTCTTATTGTATGATATAATATGCATATTGTCGGTTTAAAATTTCTAACACGCGCGTTGTACGCTTATTTTGCGCGCAGTCACTGTATTATAATATTTTCGCCGAAACCATAACGCGCGGCACACGTGTATAATTTTCCTCGGACCGGTGAAAAGAGCCCGCAGTCAAATATACGTGCGTCGATCGAGAAGAAACGACGTCCATGTCATGTTATATATTAAATTATGTACAGGCGAATCGTATGCGCGTACACAATATGCTTACGGAGTACCGTTCCGCCAAATCAAATTTGACTTGCAAAAATTCCCGCAAACCGTTTAACATGTAAATTGACGACGATCGACGAGCGTTGCCTGACTCTACGTATACGGAAACGTAATATCAGCCGGTACGTATATCGTATTATGCGACGGCGTTGTTGCCGCGGAGCCACGCATAATAACAATATACGTATATACGCATGGACTCTGTATATACGCGCGCACGGGGTAGCCTAAAGAAAATAATAATATATTTTATAATATAGGCATCGTTCGGGAGCTTCGGATGCAATTTTATTTACATTTCCGTCGTGTAACCCCCCCGCATAATAATACGCGCTTTCTCCCTTAACCCGATTTACGTCATGTCCCGAATACCCGCGCGCGTCCGCAGCGCAAACAAGACGCACCGGACCCTGAAACGAGACCGCGGTGTTTTTCGCATGTATAATACGACTTGCGTTTCCCGGAAAAATCCACAAGAATTATAACGCAAACGTATATACGTACGTATATTACACATGCGAGGGGCACATTGTCATTCGGCAGCGGTTTTATTTTAAACGTACGCGCGCGCGACCTGCAGAAACTGCGCAATCACATGTCCGGCTGAATATTTCTACGCCAACGTACGGTATATATACATACACCGCTAGTATATTCGTACAAAAGTTTTATTTATACAGTCCAGTGGAATACGTTTTGAAGAGAAATCCCTGCGTTTTTATTACGACCGTGCACAGTTTTTTATCACACGACATCGTAAAAATTTCAAATTTAAACGGCGCGGCGTTCATATTGTATACAGGTATTATTAAGCTGCCAAAAACTGCGATTTTTTTTTCTTTTTCTATTCAAACCGCTTTATATACAGTTCGGCATGTTTGACCGATGTTAAATGGACCCGCCAAAAGGGGTTCGAGAATTTACGTAAATTTGTTCCAAGTACAGTCACTTAAGTATACTTAAAATAATAAATTTACTATACCAGTGTATAAAACAGTTATACAACTATACATATAAATGTACTTGCACACGCACACAAATATGCTTACATATATAATATTATATTCACACACGCACACATTTTATAATATATAAACAGGCAAAAATAGCTGTGTAGTTGGAATACTCGTGGAATTCGAATAACTAGATAAGTTTCTTTGATTTCAGAATTTTATAGATAAAAACCATTGTGATTGAGTGTTCGATTGGGGTGTTCGTATTAATTTATTCATAACGTACAATGCATATTTCATACACATTACATTAATTAAAACCTTCATTTGGTTTGAAATTTTGAAATATTATATTTATTTATTTTTCTATAATAATTACAACACTCTCTCGTAAATCACTTTAACATTTAAATACAACACGAGAAAGTCGTCGCCACGACTAAAAGCGAACATAATGTTATTGACCAGCATTTAATTCTCAATAACGAGCTCAACGAATCTGACGACACGACGACGTAACGTCGTCGTAATACATGCGCCGTAACGTTTCTGTTTGCCCTTTAGTTATTTAATTACATTTTTCTCCCTTATTCGAGTGAAATGACGAGTACCGTCCGAAATGCTACATTGCACGTTCTCTCAAAACACATATTATGCATTTCGGTTTCCCTTTTTGGCTACACCACAGCTAATCGTATTTCGATCTAATATTATGACGTGTCGATTGCGGTCGTTTAATTGTACATTTATTATAAGACGGTACACATGGAGTGTACGGCGGCGCACGCTGTATCATAATAGTCGAATCAAATAGCTCGCGCGCATGTATAGGTACAATTAATTTGATATTCGAAACGAAATAAATTATCACGCCTCGCCGTGCGAGTTAATGAAAAAAAAAAAAAAAAACGTACACGGTTTCAATACAAATAGCTAATCAATTTTCAATGACGTTAATACGAATGGAAAGTAAAAACATATTAAATACGCGCATTTTGAAACGAGAATAAAAACTACCTTATTATACGCGGGAACTACACACGACGTATTTTTTACGATACCTTTGCGCTTTCGGTTTTTATCGATCGGTCTTCGAACAGAACGGTTCGGTTTCGTCGCACGACAACGCTTTGCGGATAGATTTGATAAATAGGTACACGCACACACACACACACACACATATATTATATACTACATACACGAGCGTGTTACAACCGTTGTAAAATCAACCGATTTACAACCCGTTTTTAAACGCGTAAAACGAAAAACAAACGTCGATAACATTTTTATAATATTGTATTTTAATTACCGACTGTCGTCTTAACGCCGTCGTAACCTATTCGGCTGTCGTCGCACTTATATGTATCGATAAAGTATATTATTATAATATTCTGCACGCCGCTCGACGTCGATAACACTACGTCTGCTCATTATCGAGTTAAAAGTACATATTTATTATTATTTATTTTTTATTATGCGGGCTGGGTTCTTTTGAAATACAGTGATTAGATCATACAGATACTAACACAGATACACATAACACAGATAATATTGATACAGTTAAGAAACATAATATAGCGCGTTCCGATGGCTGATCAATATAATCGTCCGAACCGTTCTCTCAAGACGTGATCTTTACGACGATTTACGAGTTTGCGCTCCCCAATTGTTTTCGTATAGTCCACGCGCGAGGTGAAATCGTCACTGTCAAACTGTGTGCGTCTATACTGGCAAAGAGATAACAAATTTATTTTTCCATCACGTAATATACGTTATAACGTAACACAATGAATTATTATGACGTTTTAGCGCTCTGGCCGAGAAAAAAAATGTCACTTGTTCCTACTAGGAACTTCCTAGACGAAACAATGTAAAATAATCGTTTCGTTATGAGGTGATCTGCGCTCCCGCGGACCATAAATTGTTCCGACGTTCCTGATGGTTTTTACTCTGAGCGTTCTATTCGCAACTTGAACAGTCGAGTTTCGGATAAAAGTTTTTGAAATTTTGTCGGAATTAATCCATGTATGTATATATGTATACGTATATACTGCTGTCTCTGCCGTCTGGTACTCTACCCCTTTGCAAAGTTTCGTTCGCTATTAGACCTCGTAAATCCTCAGGACGGCCCCGTGGATGTGAGAATTTTAATGAAAACGTCACGTTTGTGTGAAACAAATTACACAATACCGAATAATTATATAATACGGTTTACATTTTGTAGGCGTTCGCTATCGATAATACCGAAATTGAACGCGTTTTCGCGATGTTAATAAGGCCACAGTATATCGTCGTAGTTTGACGGAGGTTTTCGGGTTTGAAACCACTCTCCCGAAACTTCAGTTCTCGTTTATTCGGCTAATTATATTGCATTATACTCAAACTAAATTTATAATTTTTTTTTCAATTTTTCGTTTGAAAATAATTGTCGTCGAAATGGATCATATTTAGCACTTTTGAGAACACAATGAAAAATCGACGTGATCGCACTGCATAGTTATTAATTCGAAAGATTTTCATACTGAAAAAAGATATCTACGTGAGAGGTAAAAAGTCAATAAACTCGTGACAAAAAATTTATTTCGATATGGTTAAATTCAGATAAATGTTTAAACATTTAAGGACATTTGGTCATTTTTCAAAGATATTAAATCATATTTTTTTGAACACTTAATTCCGTGATCTACTTACGATTTAGCAGGTGATCGTGATTAAACTCGTGACCACAATATCGTAGTAGATCGTTGCACGTCGTCGGTTAAAAAGCTTATTTTAATCGATCGCTTAAAATCGAATCGAATGATCTATGATTTAATCAATAAATCGTTGGTTTAGATGCGTCATTAAAAGCGTAAAATACAGACGAAAAGAAGATTAAGACACTGGCGGTTCGTCGTTATTGTGTACGACTGATTGCACACGACCCTACAATATAATTTCGACGGATTTTAATCGCGATCAAAAAAAAAAAAAAAACGGTATTCCATTATAAAAACTCAACTGGCCTGCAATGGAAATGAATACAATTTTACGTTTAAAACAACAAATAACAGATTTGTTACACAAATTAAATTACGACCTACGTAGCCATAACGACGCGTCGAGTAAAATTGTGTATATAAACGGCATCAAATCGAATATATCATTCATAAATGCGATTTTACAGTTTTCTTAGAGAATTTGATTGCACATTTATCGTCTTGATACCATATCCTCCTTACGAAGCGTGATTGCCGAATAAGAAAATAATCCAGACGAACTTGAATACGATTTACGTTATCGTCAAATATTTTGACGAGTTCATTTGAGTCAAATCGCATTCATACAAATATAATATCAAAATGACCGGTACGAAGATGGAAAACATGAACACGATAGCTGACGGCCAAGACATCGAAGTTGTCGGCAAGGAATTCGCATCGAAATTTTACGATGCGATCACGCACAAGTCCGGCGCCTGTCGGTTGGACAGTTTTTTCGACGACAAGTCCAAATACTTGTTCTTACAACGCGGCGGAGGGCGTTTCGATCACGAGGCAAGTGGCTGGGCCATGATCGAGGATTTCGTGGGCCGAATGAAGTACGGCGAGTGCGCCGTAACGATCGAAACGGTGGACACGATTAAAGTCCGTCCCCGGTGGTTGACGGTGTTGACGGTCGGCCAACTGCAACGCCCCGGAGAAACCGCGGCGCGCAAGTTCGCCCAATCGACCGTCGTGAAGTACGTGCCGTCGGCTCAGAAACGATTTCTGATCGTCGGCACGGTATTTAAATTTGACGACGACGTCATCGTGCACGACATTTTGCCGACGGAAAACGAATCCGGTGTCGCGGTAGCCGAGACCGCCGACATCGCGGAGCTGCAAACAGCCAACGAGCCGCCGCCGCCGGCCGTCGTCGCCGTGGCGGAGACTTATACTACACGGGACCAGGACGAAACCACCGGCGTAGAGCACACGTCGAAGGATACGAGCTCGGAGCCGATCGAGCTCAAATCTCAAGGTATTGTTCAAGGACAATTATAGTGTTATTTACACTTCCTAGAAAAAAAAAAAAAATCAATAAATACTAATGTTAAATGTTTATTTAACTTCAGACGGACCGAGAAACGTTTCGCCGAAGAAACCGATGGCCGATAAAACATCTGTTTCGGATAGGCCATCGAAATATTCCGACGGGAAAGCTACGCCGAAGGAACACACGAAAAAGAGTAAAAAACACGTCAGGTTATACGTGTATAAAACATTTTTCAAAAACAAACAACACAAGTTCACCGAAATCAAAGAAAAAACCATAAAAATATCAGATATTACAATGGCGGTTGAACTCTTTGAAAATGATCCGGACCACAACTCTAATATGAAAAACATAGTGCTCAGAAGTATATTATAGTTTATGCCATAGAAAAAAAAAAAATGAGCAATATCTAATTAATAAATACCTTTTTAACAGTACACGAATCAATAAACGCACGGAAGAACAGAAAGTCCATTAAGAACGACCTATTAAAAGACGCCAAAAACCGACGTAAAAAATCCGACAAATGAGGTGAAATTCAGCTGCGGCGATAAAAAAGACTAGGTAAACAGAAAAACTGCCAACCTTCGCCTCAGCCGGTCAACCGAAAAACTCTAATTCGAAGTCTTTTTATTTTTTTTTATAATTATAATTATAAATTTGAATAAAGAGGCTTGTTTTTCGTTAAATTATAACGCGTATTATACTTATTAAAACATTTTAAAATCTAATATGATAGTTTTAAATTTTAAATTTTTGGTAACCATTCAGACCCAATGTCACTTATAGACGAGGACATATCCCCGACTTGGTCAATAACTAAAATTAAAATTTCTTTTAAATATTTTACTCTTATTAGAGTCCATAGTAAAATGAATATACCATATAAACATTTTTAACTTCACTAGAAATTAATTCGGATCTGAAAGGGTTAACACACAAATGCTAGTGGTAATCGTGAGTCCGTAAAATTCTAAAACTCTATAGTAATTTAAATCTGGTCCTTTTTCGTCCATAAAGTTTCTATATTTTTAAATCTATATAACACATTATATATATTATTCATAATTAATTAAATTTCTTTTTTTGAATTTTGGTTAATTATTTATATAATATATTATTTATATTATTATTGCGAGCAATATTATAGAATTTTATTCCTATTCAAATTGAGAAATTTTAAATTTAATTCAAATTTAATATTTAAATAAGTGTTGTAAAGAAATACGAATAATGTTTCCAAGAGTCGTTTTTGTTTTTATAAACTTGGAATTTAAAATAATATAATATTATGAGGTATAAATTCATGTCGTAGAGTAGATGCAAAAATATAGAATTCATATAACACGGTCGTAAAGTAGATAACAGATTTTAAATTATGGACATTGAAACTGAAAGAATTATTTTAGAATTTCACTCTCGTAAATAAAAAAAAGACATATTTATAGAAAAATGAAACAAAATCAACCCCTACACTGACACAAACACGCGGACACGCACACACACACATTATTAATCACGCCTGTTTAAAACAGATAGTCCTAAGTCTATTAAAGTGAGAAGGAAAATGTGTGATGTTACTCATAACTCATAAGTTAAATTGTTAAATTTTTGATGCCCTAATAAAACCTATAATTATTCTATAAAAAAAATACATCTAAGACCTAAAAACTAAACGAAAAAAGTGCCCTTAAAACTTACAAAAAAAAATTAATTCCCAATATCAAAACATAAAAAAAATATTATTTCCATATTTTATTATATACTTGAAAAACCTCGATGCATCATATTTTAACCAATTTTTTTTTTTTATTCAACACACGCCCTAGCCGTAATTATCGTTATTACTTAATAATATTGTATAAATCGGCGAAGCTGTTTGGCGAATATCGGGACTATATTGTAACACGTTTTTACGGGGTCTTTTTAGTGTTGAGGCGTTACTCCGGCGCTTCGGAGACAGTAAGATTTTCAGCTTATCAACAATGATCTGTTTACGAATGACCAGATAAATATACAACACGAATCACATCGAATTTTATTCTGCCGATCAAAAATTCAAATGAACATTAACTCAAAATACGAGTGTCTTCGATTTATAGTCTCGGGGATCTTGTGTTTTTTCTTGTATATAAAACTCGGCCGAGTACCTACTCGTAATAATTGTAATACCTAACACAGACACTTTCAATAGTTCTGTGCGATCCATTTTCGCCGGCTGACCGCGCGGGGCTTTTCAAATGCACGCGGATGGATGAGCGACCGGCTCCGACCGTACCAGGACGCGTACCTTAGACAGAGGACCAGCGTCGGAGACACGGGGACGACGGCGCGCCCTCCCGCCAACGGGGTTATCAAAATATATTATCGCGGCGCGTCTTACGAGCCGCCGCCAGGTGAACGCGATCACAGATTTTCGTCTCGTCTAGCCCAGATTACGCGTCGTGTTTTTTTTTTTTTTTATACGTCGCTTTTTACCCCTTTTTTTTCCGTCGTATAATGATGTCTCTGTGCGTCATCTGGTTGTTTTTTTTTTTTACTCCCGGGTGATTGCGGCGGTAACCGCGACGAAGTGATAAATGTGTTTACGGACCGAAAATAATGATCTTTGTGATTATGCACTATGTATATAATATGTATATGTTTATGTATATACTTGTATATTTACGAGTATGTGAACACTGAGCGCGCGTACCGCACACATACGAGCGTTTATGTATACGTATAATAATATCAATAACGACGAGAGATGTTTTATAAAAACAGGACGCCGGGGAAGAGAGAGACCGGTGCGCCGCAGCCATTGTGACAGGTACAGAGACGGATGAGACGAAGGATCCGGCGCCGGTGGTCGTCACTGTCACCAAGCCGTCACTGCGGCAGCGCACTCGGATACCGATCCTGCGGCGGCGGCGGCGGTCCGGGAGACCCACCGCGGCATTGCCACTGACGTCGCCGCCGCCGCCGCCGCAGGGGCACACAATGACATTATTTTATATTATTTTTTTTTCCCTCTTATTCCGCGTGTTTGTATTGCTATTAATATTGTTTCAACGCGATAGAGGCCCGGCGCTATGCACATCGGTATCGGTCGATCTGCGCGCGCGCGTTATATAGTAATTATTTACTGGTAAATTCTCACGTCGGCTATTATAATATTATAATATTCGTGCTCGTATCGTGCCACGGCGGCGTATAATAACGTATAATCCGTTGCGTCATCGATGCAAGTACCGTCGTCGTCGGGACGGTCGCATAATGTGATATATTATACACGCGCGTGTGAGCATATTATACGTACAGGTGCTACTCGAATACCGTATCATATTATGTTCGCGACGCCCGCGCCGAATCACCGGTGTACGATCGTCGGTACCCAAACCTCGTCAGGTACTCGAGAACATATTTTAGACAAATCTCAAAAAAAACCACTGTCTCTTTTCGCGTTAATCATATTATTATAATATTTGTGGATGTTCGTTTTGGAAAGCGTATATTTCTCGCGGAAGGCTAGAAAACACGCGTGAAAAGTCTCCTGACGAACGGCTGGACAAGGCATCGTACACGTATCGGACATTTTGTTACCAGCCAGCCGTGGAATCAACGCGATATCGCGTATACGTTGCGGTTCGAAACTATTAATAATATCTGTTCGTTACCGAATACGATATCATTGCGTATATCACGCGGGGTCCGGGACAATGTCGTTACGTCGTCGGCTCGGATGCCGCGCGTCATTCGGTCGGATTATTATCGTCGGGTCGGATTTTGATTATTTTTTCCATTCTCAAAAGTCATCATCACTTGTCGTGTTATACACCTGCGCGGCGGTGGAAATGTCGAGCACGATTTTTTCGTTTATCAGAGCGGCTCGTTGAATAGACGTACGAAGCTCATTACCGTTTTACTTGTGAGACCGCCGCCGACGGAGTTATAGATAAATACTTACATACATATGTATAGTATATACACGCGTGTGCGTTGATCGGTTCTTGAACACGGCGGCAGCTATTTAAGCGTTCACAATAAGGTGGTTTTTTTTTTTTTTCTTCCAACCGGCGCGATTTCGTTTTCCCGTCAATCGTCCCGCGGTCCGTCCAGATGCGTATGTTGTACCGGAGGGTGTAGCGTACCGTTTACAAACGACTTTTTCATGATGTTTGCCCGCCGCCGCCGCCGCCGCCAGTCATCGCGTCTACAAAATAATAATACGTCCGCGGCATTGTTGCCCGAGACCGTGTGAAGGAGCTGCCCCGTCGTCGGCGTGTGTGTAATTATCACTTTTTCAACCTCCCTTCCCCTTCAACCGTATGTAGTTGCGGCGCGTGTATGTACACAATAATAATATATATATATACTCGATCGTTATGTGCATTGTTATATATATATATATAACACTTTTAACTGTTACGCGACTATAATAGTAGTGGTATTAGCCTCAGGTATATATTATAAACACGGAGTTAATGACTCGCCACCGACTAATACTTCCGCGCGGAGCGTCGGATATACACGAGGCGTACCTATACGGAGCGAAAAGTTTCGTGCGAGATGAATATGCGCGCTCGGTGGTGTTGCCTACGAGAAATCGACCCCGATGAATCGTATCCGGCGGGAGTAAAGTATAATAAACACGCGCGTTTACATTGATGACGAGAGCGGCGGCGGATTTGAAAACTTTTCGCCCCCCGTGCGTGCGGGATATACTGGCCGCAGCCCTTAACCTGATTTTAAATATGGAAACAAATCGGATTTGTTTCGTTGTTCGTCGCGGTCGAGTACGCCGACTCTTTAGGGTTTGTGTCGTTAATAAGTTATTAGAATTAATATTATCGATTTGAAAAAAAAACGAAACGCACGCGTGTGACGTGAAAACACTATTATGTTTTAACGATAATATTATTTCGTCATTATTAAATCGGCGCTCGTTATTTTTCCGACTCGGAGGGACGAACTGCAGAGGCGCTAATAGATACGGTCGTGTGTCGCCGTCGTGCCTCGTAGCTCGTTCAAAGTGACGGTGAATATTATGCTACCCCTATGGGGCCCTCTCCCTCTCGTGAGTCGCTGTATAATAATCTATAATATGCTCCCGTCGATAGTAATCACGTAATCATTACGTGTTTCCGCGGCGTCCCCCATCCTTAACTCTGCCGACGACATTGAGATAAAAAAAGATGGGCGAAAAAAAGAGACGAAAGACGGGAAAAAGGAACGCTCGGAAAGAAAAGAAACTCCGTGTATTCAGAAGTACTTTAATGTGATATATAATATAGGAGAGACGAACACACAATAAAATACAATATCGTACAGGACGTAACAGGTGCAGGATTGTAACAGCCGCTTCTCAAATTATTTTATTCGATCAATATTTTATTACCATTGTTATACGTGAACGAAACACTTGATCGTGTATACGACTAGGACACACTACGTATGGGTTCCCAACAATTACGAACAAGAAGGCAAAAGGATGACTTTCTTTTTTTGGGGAGGGGTAGAGGTGTAATTAAAATCAACCCATGTTATTTAGTGGCGTATCCGTACGTCGAGTACGCGATTTTAAAATTTGTTATTAATGAGTTGATAAGAAAAAAAAAAACGATCTGTGAAAATGGAATATGTACAAACACGTGTTTGTGCAACTATTTTTGTGTTTTTGATTTATTGCAAATTCACGTTTTTAACTGATTGATAACACTTTATATTACGGCCAAAACGCCGTTTCGGGCATAGGGGTAGCGAAGGGTAGTGACCGCTATCCCACCTTTTTTTTATGAAGTAGCAAAATCATATTTTCGCACCAGAAACGCATAATAATCAAACAAATCGATTATTAATTGGTATCTAGTTATGATTATATAAGATAGTACGTAATGAAACCATATTACGTAAACAAGTACGTAATTACAACAGTAATAGTAATAGCAATTAGTGTGTTGGCGTGAAATCGGAAAATTAAATTCACGTCTAACATTGCGTGGGTAATCACGGCCAATGAAAGCCAAGCTGCTCGCGCCACCCGACCAATGACGATCGAGTTGCGCACGCGCGACCCGGCTGATCGAGTCAAGCTGGAAAGTACAGGAGCTCTCCGACGCTCAGTGTGCCGACGACCAGTCTAGCGTCGACATCGGTTCTGAAAGTCCTTCTCGGTTTTAACATTGCCGTTTTCATTTTTCTCCGTAATAGTCGATAGTGTTGTCAATTTTATTATAATATTTATCTCGTCGACGACTATTCAAACTTTTAACTTTCAATCGTGACTTTTGATTTTAATTGTGTTTATCGAGTGAATTTTGATTTTAATTGTGTTTATCGAGTGAATTTTAATTTTAATTGTGTTTATCGAGTGACTTTTGTTTCTATCACTACTTACTACTTTTTCACAAGCCTATACGAACGCCGAACTTCAACAGCAGCCCGTCGCCAATCCGTAAGTAGTACCGATTATATTTATTTACGGTTTATAGATAGGCCCTGTCGATAGGGAGTAGCGACCGCTACCCCGTCTTTTTTCACGAGTTAGTAAAATCATATTTTCGCCTTATTATTAGAAATATTTATTTGTTTATTAGTAGGATAAATTATAATGATATAAGATAATATAACTTCTCTCTTTTTTTTTTTTATTACCGTCGCAATAATTCGTAAACATCTCCATCAAAATGATTTTTATTTTCGAAAATATCCGTTAAAATCAATCAAATTAAATGAAAAATACCTATTGATTTTTTTTTTTTATATTTTTTATTTTGCCATAACTATAGTACCTAATTACCAGTTAAAAAAAGTTATATACAAGTTATTTTACAGTTTTAAAATAGGTACACTGTTGTTTAACTTTGATTAAATTTTGATTTGATTAAATAAACGTGTCAACGATGCATTTATTTCTGGAGGTTTTTTCGTTTCCCCCCCCCCCCCCGGAAGTTTTTCCCAAATGTGGCGCCACCGGCTCCGGGATAGTATCGGAATGCGCGATGTTTCGAGCAGCGTTTCAAATCCTTTCCTCCGAATCGAACCTTTTCTACACACCCGTCGATTCGATTTTCTCTGTTTTTTTCCCCCCCCAATAACGCGCCCCTCCTCGCCACGCGAGACGTATGAAAATGTTATCGCGCGTGCGTTTACAATCGGCGACATAATACACGGGACCTTACGAGTCGTCCGCCGTAGACGACGATATAATAAATACACTGTACAAGTAATTTTTATTATAAACGTCACGTCCGCCGTCATCGTCGTCGGCGCGGCGGCGTGTTCGTATAGTGGCCCGCGTACACGACGTGTACGAGCTACGAGCGCGCGCGCGCGCGCGGCGTAAACGAGCCTTCACACGGGCTGTCATAAAATATAATGTGCGCACGCTGTGCGGGCGCGTTTAAAAATGATATGGCAATGATGCCGCACATATGATAATGTTCTATAGATTATGACTCGTACACAAGTAGGTGCCTTCTGATACGCGTTTTATACATATTATTATGAGTACACACGCCGCGCGAAGACTACCAAAAACCCGCCGCCGCCGCCGCCGTTTGAAGTGCGACCGGTCGTCGGGCGGCGAACGTATACGATTATCTCGACCGCGCGGTCACACACCGGTATCGGATTAAAAATAATATTATGAAATATACACGTAATTATATACATAGGTATAATACGCGCGCGCGCGATCGTTAAACGATTTTGGTACGCGCCGAATTTACTTTGAAAATATTATCCTATTCCTCGTCGTGTCGGTCCCGCCGAGCCCGGTCCGTTTTCAATTATCGTCGACGCGAAACGTGTTTCCCGCGAATCCGGTCCCCGGCGTGCATGCGAGTCTCTGGCGCGCACCGGGCGATCGAAAATTCGTGTTACGAAAACTGTATAAATTATGAACAACGGAAGAATTCCGCCCGTCTCGTGACACTATAGTTTACCATCACCCTGTACAATGTGTGTGTGTGTGTGTATTCACGTAAAAGTATACTTGGTAGAACGTCACAGCGGTGATTAGAAAAATCGTGTTTCTTCTTCTTTGGCGCTTGTGTATAATTATTTTATTTTTTTCGGGGGCGGTATGATCGACAAATCGGAAAAGATTTCTTTATTTCCTTGGATACTTATTATATTATCTTATTATATCGGGAAAAAAAAACGGTTAGGCAGATTATTATCACTAAAAAAAAAGTCTATTCAAAATAATAATATGGTCTATGTCGTTGACGAGTTTGACACTGTTTATTTATTCGTAATTTTATAAAATATATAATTTGGAAAATCAATGGTTTCGAGATAGTTTTTTTTCTAATCCGACGAAAATTAATTGCGCATTGAGTTTTTGAATGAAAAATTTTGGTCATTTTTAATTACTTTTATTATTATTAACGCCTCTGCCCCTACACAATTTTAAAAATTCGGTTTCGTCGCCCAATCGAGATACAGTTCGATAGGTGTGGAAAAAATGACGCGCGAATTATTTTTTTATTTCCATCTTGCGCGATGATGAAATCATCATTTGCTGAAAACAAACGTGCACACAATCGCCCGTTTGTTTGTACAGGCTTATTATCGAGTTACGTAGTAGTCCATTATTACTCGTATTCATTATGGTACTCGAGTACTGCACGCGTTTGCGTACGGCTTCCTCGTCGCCGCCGAGTGGTACCTACGCGCATTTGTAAACACTGCTTGTATATATAGTGCGTGTAGTGCATACTGCGAAATGTTTTACACAAAGATCAATATAATAATAAAATAATTTTGTTTGCGCGTCGCGCGGAAATCTCGTCCTGTGCCGAGAAATTTTACACAACGGATATATGCTTAGAGAATCTAGTAGAGCTCTGTAGAGTGTAATATGTGATTCTGTAAAACGTAATTCGATTTTACCGCCGCTGGTCGGACGAAACGAAAGCTTTCTCTCGGTTCGCGAAAAACATTAAATCTCATGTGGATATTATGTTTTTAGCGTTACGGATTACGCTAGTACAAAGTGTCACTAAACGCGTATAAAACGTGCTAAAATAAAAACCGTCGCCGCCGCGTTCGGATCCTCCTGATGACTATGGTCGCCGCGATATCCTTGCGTAATGATGTATTGCGTAAACGTAAGGTTTATATTGTCGTAGTGCACACCGTTCGCGTTATTTATAGATTTACGTCCGAAAAACATCTCGACGGTTTTTTTTTCTTCGACGACGACGCTCGACTATAATCCGTACATTGTCGAGCACACCCGCGCCCCATCTAAAACCCACGACCGACTCCGACCGTAATTAACCGGACGTCCTCGTTATCGTTTGCGGACTCACAACACGGCCACACGGGCAGCTGGTACGTAGTCGGGATTTTATTTCGACAGGAGTATCAGAATATAGTTATTTTATCCCCAACAAGAAATTATAATTTTTTCATAGCATCTAACGAATAATATTCTGAATACATTTTTTTTTTAATTGAAAACATAAAGGCTTCCGCGTTCAATAAAAAAATATTTAATAGTTTTCGATCTTTGGCGCTTTGTTTTTATACCTCAACAATATAACATAATTATGCGATTATAATGTTTTATACTAATTTCTATTGTCGAAAGTTACGGGAAAGTATTTAGAAATTTCGAAGGGGGTCGAGAACTACTACTACATACGTGCCCGACGGCGGTTTGTCATTATAAAACTAGTGTCGGATGCGATCTAAAAATTCAAATATTTCGCTGTCGCATAATATCCACATAACGTGTACTTGTAAATACCGGCCGATTTCATTCGTTTCGACCATAAAGCGTAGCAGGTCAACGAGTGTTCAAACGTAAACGTAAACAACTGTCTCGCGTTTGATTTAAAATTTCCCAATGAAAATACGGGTCCCGCTAAAAACACTGTAGATTGACAACAGATTGTATTTAAACATGTGGCTCTTGTACGACCATACTATAGAGCGTTTATTCGAACAATACGTCCGATGAATTCCTCGACGACGACACGAAAACGACTTTTCTCACGAGGTTATATATCGTACGTAGCGAGTTGATCGACGTCTAGAGATTTAGGTCGCTCATAATGTGTCGCGGTAGATCCCATACGTTTTTTTCGACCGGCACGTCCACGGTACCTTTATTTTTATTTTCATATGATACGTATTTATTATGAATACGTCGAAAAAAGGTAAAATCTTTTTGCCGCGCGCTACACGTCTCACGCGAAAAAATCAAAGGTATAATAATATAATGCACGCCGAGATATGTGTGCGATACGGGGCCGACCACACGACGACGACGTGTCTTCGTGTGTGGCGACGACGACGGTTTATTGTGTGCGCGCGCGCGCGCGATATTTGTTTGCCCGAAACGGCCGTGGGGTAGTGTGCGTCTCGGCCGCAAAGGGTTTCGAACGAGACGTTTTCCAGCCGCGGCAGCGACATTGTTCGATACGCGTCGTCCGAGAGCAGCAGCAGCAGCAGCAGCAGCACGGGAGTCTGACGCGCGCACGCGGTTTCGAATCAAAACACGCGTGTCCGAGAGATTTCAATTTTATTTTTAATAACCGAAACAGGGTCTCGAGGATTCGCAGCAGGGCGCGTACACCCGGTAGCACGGTGCACGGTTCGTTTACCTGCGCGGCGCACAGCAGTCGACTTGTCACTATATTATACGTACATACGTCGTACCGTTTATAATACGATATTTCATCCTTCTCGGGATTTATTTATTTTATTTATTATTTGTTGTTTTTTTTTCCTCTCTCTCTCTCTCTACTCGGAGACTGACGGCGAGTGGTCGTATTATACGTTATAATATTTTATATACGTTTATATTTTTACGATAATTATCTTGCCGACTTGAAAGTGTATATAGGAATCGCGTCAAAGCGTCTCGGTAAAACAATAATTTACATTTAAATTGGTTTCCTCGTACACAGTTCTTCGTATATATATACATTGTCGCGATGGCGTACGGGTTCTCTTGACGTTTTCTTTTTCGTTTATAACACTTCCCCCCTCGGTCTATACGGTATTGCTAACATTCCGGCGCTGCGTTTATTGTAACACACGCGCGCGCGTACGATAGTTAACACGCTAGTATTCGAACGATCTAGAAGACTAGAAAAACCGACCCGTCTCGTCGTTCGGTTCGCAATGTCGCCGTTTCGTTAAATCTATTCTAGCTTTAGTGTATCGATTCTCGGGGAAAATCTCGAGAAGACGTAATTATTATTCAACGTCGATACCTGGTGACGTGAAATAATAATATGACGTCACGACGTCGACGGCCGGTGCCTTTGAGAAGCCGATGTAAATAACATACATATTATAATAACGTGTTACGGCTGGAGTGCGAACGGCGGCTACTTTTCACAACGGCCGGATAATGTTAATATTACCCGTACGTCATGGTTTTTTTATCGGTAAAAATGTAGACGTCGTCGACCGGTTATGCTGAAGATTAGCGACGCGCGTGTGGCTGATATATCGATTAGGAAAAAGATACTGTAAAACCCGAGTGCGTCTGTAAAATTATATTACGATTATTTGTCGTTATTATCGACAGTGACGAGTTGCTATCGAACAGTGCACCGGCTGTGCTTTGTCAGTCGTCGCGAGTTGGTATAGAAGTTATCGTGCAGTTGTTCGTTTTATAAACGCGTTGTGTTTTTCATATAATTTCATGACGGATTCCGACTCTCCGCGAAACCGAAGGATATCTTACTTGGTATTTTTTACGATAATCTATTTATATAACATTGTTACGTTATCTTTTGCCATGTTGTCTGCATGGCAAAAAAAACCGTTCGATCTCAAAAACGTTTTACATAAAAACAAAAAACATTAGATAAGAGAAATATCGCTACCATTCCAACACTATCGGGGAGGTCAAGGTCGTCAAAAATGTTTGTGTAAAAGTCTAATACAAAAGTAATAAGTGTAAGGATAAATCGTAAGTGTCCGCAAAAGTCGATAAAATAATTATTTATAATATTGTAAAATTCAAATAACCCAATGAATTTAAAAAACCTCTTGTAAAAAAAAAAAATGCGAATAATATTATCGAGTTGAACGTGTTTTCGTTTCATCGGCTAGATCGATTTAGTCGGTATTAACATAAGTCGGATAAAGATAAGATTAACCTTTTTAAATTTTTTATTTAATTGCGACCAGTGTCTGTAAAAGGTTAACATTATCCGGATAATATTAAAAATAGCCAAAGTTCGCACATTAGTCTTAACACACACACACACGCACACACATATATATACTTACTTAATGTTTATTTTGTTGTTGCTATATTAATTGATATCAAACAAATCGCGCAATACTGTCCGCATGATTTATTTAAATAAACATTATACGTGATTAATAGAACTCAAACAGTGTGTTATTATTGAGGAAAAATATAAAAAAATTGCAAAATATTAAACCAGTAAGTCGAGGTAACGAGTTTTAATCCGCACCGTGATCATTGCACGATGCTATCAGCCGTGTGCGGACGACATACGACACCGCACTTGTAAACTCGTACGCGCGGTATGCCATTTATCAACCCTTAAAATCGATATTGCGAAAAGTTATAATTAACCTTGTTTGTTGGTCGCAATACGAACTCGCCCGACGCGTCTGATATAAGTAGTGTTTGATGGATTGAATTATTTTATTGCCGGTGACTTGCGCGAGGTCTGAAGGTATGGAAGCACGACTATGGCGCACGACGGTCAGGCGCGAGTTCGTCGTCAAAGTCGAGAAACAAACGTTTCCGAAATCGCATAAAATATTTACTCTGTTAATTGAAAACGCGTTCTTCGAATGCGATCGCGCAAATCGTTTGAACTTTGTGTTTTTTTTTTTTCTCTTCTTCTCGCTTTCCGCGACTTTCCCGTTGCTACTGTCGCTTCGCCCCCCCCCCCCCCCCACGTCTCTTGATAGAGGACTAAGAGTAAAAACGAGTTATTTTCCCTCGGCGTTCTCGTATATTTCTCGAAACACACAACAACAATAACAATTTGAGTTTTATTAGTCGACGCCACGAGATTGTGTATTGATTTAATGAAAACCGGACACACGTAGATGTAAATAGAATCAATCACCGAAACGCTGCAGCCGTTTATATTATAGTACCTACGATAACTAATTGCGGCACGCATCTTATTCTTGGCACCTGTAGATTAAAATACGATATCGATAGATTCAATAGGATCGACGATTTTCGACGCCTCTTTTGATTTTCGAAATCATTCAATGTCTATACCAGTGTTTCTTAACCTTTTGGACATCACGGAACACCAAACAATAATTTTTTTGTAATGCGGAACCCACCTTAGATTAGCCACCTCTGATCAGTAGTTAGATTTTTTCAATGCAATTTTTAAATATTTTGATAAAAGCGCTTTCGCGGAACCCTTAAGTGATCTCTTAAGTGATCTCGCGGAACACAGGTTAAGAAACACTGGTCTATCCGATACTCGTACAATATTGTTCTGTCGTAATACCGGTTTGCGGTCGAGATTCGCAAGTGTTAACAGTTTATCGTATCTTATTAATAATATATTTGCGGGGGCCGAAAAGTCGCATTTTACGTACGCGTTGAAGTCGAATAACGATTTCAAAATTATCTGGCGCTGAAAGGATATTCGAGTACACAGTGTTCCATTGGTAGCGCCATCGGGCGCGCTTTTATTATATTTATTTTTATCGCTGTAGAGTTATAACCAAGTAACAATAACACGGTGTAATTAATGCACTACGAACGGTAAACAACTGTGTTTCGAGTGTAAAATATACTCGCAACGCCGCGCACTACAGGGTGTTCAGCCGGATTTGAATGTTGTCCGGTTTTTTTTCATTTCTTTTCGGCTTTACGTCCTTGCGCGTCCTGCCGTATTATACACGCGTTTTGTCATCTCGCGCGCGGGGGGGTCGACGGACGACGACGTCTGCGCTCCGCAGAACTGCATAATGTCCTCTGTGTAATAATATAGTCGAATTCAATTAAAAGTTCTTTTTATTTAATCAGCGCACGTTTGTAGTAAAAGAACAATTGGAAAGTTTTACAATCCGTTTTATTTGTTCGCCGGGGGCCCGTCACCGTCGTCGCCGCGCCGACCGGTATTGTATATCATCGAAGTATTATTATTGGTTTCTTGAATGTGCGAGTCCACACGGCACGGTAAACTTAACGAATTTAAATCGTCTAAGAACAAAACAAATGTAATCAAAGTTTTTGCATAATATCGATCGGTCGTGAGATTACGAAAAATAAAAAAACAAATCCGATATTTCCGAGAGGGGAAAAAACGCGATCGACTTTAAATCCGCGTCGCGCGCGCGCGCGCGCGCGTGTGTACGGCATTAAACTATGTGCGATGTTTATCAAAGGCGTTAATTGTATTCCGTCGGTTTTTTCTTTTTTTTTTTTTTCGTCGCCCGAGCAAATGGCGTAAACGTCCGGCAGTACTATATTAGGTATCTTTTATTGTTCTCTTGCGAGCCGCCGCCGCCGCCGCCCCTTTTGAATACTTATTTGAAATTTAGTTATTTCTAATCGATTCTTTATCAGCGTCGCGAGAATTAGTTTTACGTACAATCGCTCGGCGCGAGCCACGCGAATTTCCTCCCTCCCACGGATCAACATTTTATTTGTTATTCGCATCGCCCACGATAATTATTATGCGAAAATCCAATAGTCTGAAACCATCGCGGTCTCTGCTCGTATAACGGAATAAATTATAAATGAAAAAATCGTCGCGTTCAACCGTCACTGTTTAAATGTTCACATCGCGATTGTAACGAACTCGAAAGATCATTCGTCGTCGACGTCACAAGCATATAAAGCTGGAAACGCACCGGCTGCAACATTATGTTGCAAAACGTCTCGCAACGTAGTTCAATGTTGCACGTTCCGCATTTTCTGTAGAATCAAATGATACTGGTGCACACTGCGTGCAACACTGACTTGAAACGTTGTGCAACGTATCGCGACACGAGGGCGCTGTTGCGCTGCCGAAGACCTCTTGCATCAGTATGTTTGCAACGCCAATATTCATTCGGCAGTAGTTATAAAATTTTTCTGGATCGTTTTTTAATTCACGAATAAAACCAGAAATATTTCTCTTCTGGTTGATTGGGTGAACCCAAAATCTATTTTGTTTATCATTTTCCAATTCCAAAAACTCCAAAAATTGCCACAGCAAAATATTCACCTCTACTTCTTTATCCATGTTTGGAGTAGGGAAACAAACTAAACACTTGTAATAAACTTAATACTTAAACTTAGCACTTGTTACTACGACTGATAATCATGTACTGAAATAATCATGTTGTAGTAAAACAATTTCAAAACGTTGTTGCAGTCGGTGCGTTTCCTTTTTGTTTCGCAACATATATTTTGCAACATTATGTTGCATTGCGCAACATAATGTTGCAGCCGGTGCGTTTCCAGCTTAATATTTTATCATAATATACTCTTTTATAATAACATCATAAGTCTTACATCCGACCCCGTATATTTTGTATTCTATCAAATTCGTTTTCGTCCTAGTAAATCCGAACGTCCGCCGTAATAATTAATTATCTCGTCGTAATCGTCATTGTCTCGACGCGTTTGGCGCGTAGATTTTCGAGAAAAAAATAAATACTCGATTTCGTGGACTCGCAACACGCCCTCGCGCTCGGCCGAGACCGGACGATCGTTCGTTTCTCGAATACGGTAGCCGTCGGCGATTACGTTCTCCGGGGGGTTGGGGGAGGCTAATACACGGGGCCACTAGTCGGGTCTTATACAACGACGGTGGCGGTGCGTTCTTTGCACCGGTCGCGGGACCGACCGCCACCGCGGGAGCTGCGGGCACGGTCGACCGGACGCGCACAATGCGCGATGGCAATAATAATATAACAAAATATAAT
Source organism: Drepanosiphum platanoidis (assembly GCA_948098885.1). Classification (NCBI taxonomy): domain Eukaryota; kingdom Metazoa; phylum Arthropoda; class Insecta; order Hemiptera; family Aphididae; genus Drepanosiphum; species Drepanosiphum platanoidis. The sequence goes on from OX402529.1 coordinate 21,109,411, forward strand.
ATAACATATAAAAGGCCGAAAAAAAAAAAAAAAATTTATTACAACAGTAGCTCGCGCGCGCGCGCGCGTGTGTGTGCGAGATGACGTCCGACGATTGTGTGTGTATGAATTCGATGACGGGCCGGACCACCCGCTTTCGTCGCCGGCCATTGTCCCTTTTTACGAGCCGACAGCGTATCCTCTCCGATTCGACTGTATTATTATAATACGCCATGTAAAAATACGAAGGAGTACCTACTCGTTTGCGAGTGTATCCTTCTCCTTTCATACATCTCATCATACGCGTTGTGCATTGTTCCGCCTGTTATATATATACGTTTGTATATACGTTTCTAATCATTGTGTTGACCTCCGACGTCCTAGTCCTGGCGTCTCCTCGAGTGTCGTTTTGTCGTCGTCGTTATTTCCTCGTACCTTTTTTTTTCTTTCTTTTTTTCTCGATATTACAAACCGCTGGCCCGCTGACTTTTGTCGCGTACACGTGTACGTATAAAACACCATTATATGCGTTCTTACTCTGCGCGCAGCAGTTAGTACGCGGCAATTGTCGCAGTAATTTTTCATTGTTTTTGATACTTATTCTTCATTAACGTTTTACAAGAATAAATATCGCTCTAGTGTTGTGTTACTAGAAAATAACATAATATTGATTCTTTATAAATAGTCGAATGTGTAAATCTAGGCGGGTCATAGTTTGTATGCCGAAAAACCAGACGCATTTCAGTTTCAAATGCACACCTTAACCGGCTCGTTTTAATTTATGTGTTGTAGATACTTTCTTAAACAGACGTATTTTACAATGCCACGATTAATATTTTATCACGGAAATATTAATTAACATATCCAGAGCTCGTTTAAACGGCGCACATATAATTGTATTTGATGGGAAGATGATTTTGATCTACGCATGAACATAAAAATAAAATAGATTTTCGATTAAGCGTCGTCGCGAGTTTTGTTGGCGAAAAACAATTCGACAACACTGTTCTTGAAACAAACGTTGAAACTGTGTCATAATACTAACACCGACTGATTAATAGAATATTATGACATTTAATTATAACTTAACATTAATTTGATTTATTTGCCGGTATAATTAATTATTAGAGCGTAAATTCTTTCAGTATTATTTTTTTTACAAGAAATATGTTTAATTACGAAACAGACCGAAATTTTTACCACATAAATATAATACTATTTGAACCAGTTATAGCTTTGTAAGACGTTCAATATTTTTACGAATCGTAATACTAAAAAGTGTGACTACTCGGAAAATACAAAAAAATTGAAGTGTTCGCGCCTATAGTTGCTTTTTTGAAATCGTCGCTTTCTCTTTCGTCGTATACCTTATTATATTGTGTCTACACCTAAAACCGTGTTTACGAGTCAAATTAATTTAAATTCAATCAATTTGAACCGGAGCTAATTTAAATTTGTAAATATACCTCGCGTAATAATATCTTGTATAATTACCACAAGGAAATTCATTTTTAATTACCGTCGACACCGAAATACGTTCAATCCGATTAACGTCTGTTGTACGATTATTGTACAACTGACGTTATAAATAATAATTTATTATTGTGTCGTGAAATTTGTTTATGTGTATCTAATGGCATATAAATTATAAAAAAATATAACATTCATTCAATGGGGTAAAACATATTTAGTATATAATAATTTTTAATAACTCAATTTAATAATTCTATAATTGTTGTTGTTCAAAAGATTTCGATTGTTTTCAACTGTTTACATGATAATCGAATCGAGTTAACAAAATAAAAATAAAAATTAATCATTATCCCTTAATAACGAGAGTTAATTTTTTCGTAAAATATCGCTAATTAAATGTTGAAAATTTAACGTAAAGTTCCTCGTACCAATTGCTCTCACTTGTGTGGAAAAATATCGACAGTCCGAAGTTACAATTTTTTTTTTTTATAATCTCCTTTTTCACTTTCTTTTGTTGCCGAAAAATACCGAGAAGCCCGTTCGTCACCGCATTACTTTGGGCCAGTATATGTGTGTGTGTATGGGCCACGTGTGACACATCGTTTTCTACAACGAAGGCTTCGCAACGAGGGCGGTTGAGTTGTAAAAAAAAAAAAATAAATAAATAAAGAAAGAAAATCAATATTTTCAACGATGTAATAAGATTGAATTTGATACCGCGCCTATCTCCTACAACTTTATACGTATACACACACACACACACAGTATTCACACACTATAGCTTTATTATTATTATTCTTTTTGACTTTGAAGCGTTTTTAATATCCAATTTTTTCATCGAAATCGATTATTCCGTTACACACCCGTAAATAAACCAAACAACAATATTATAACGGAGTTGAGTATATTTTCCTCGAAAAAAAAAACCAATATTACCATGTGTTTTATCGTTGCGTCCGTTTAATGTAGATAATCTGTGTTATAGAACTATATTACAATATTATATTAACATTCAATGTGAGAATAATATTTAATAATTTCTCATTAGTTGAACGAATTCCTTATTTAAAATTAAATACATTTTAGTTTTTTTTTTAAATTTACTAATTTTTTTGAATTTTAATTTTCTATGCTTTCACTACTGCACGTCATAGAGGTATCGTTTCCAGATGGATTTTAACGGAATAATATTTACGTATTTATTATCGTGAAAGCGTCGATTAACCACGGTAACGCCGACATTAAATCGAATTTGAAAAACGTCCTTTAGAACGACGACGGTCGTGTGGTACCTACGATATGTTATTACGGTTAGTCATAACGTTTTTAAAAAGCTAGTTCAACTCGTAATCGTTTTTTCAAACACAACAATTACATTACACACATTCGAATAGATATCGGGATGACATAAGAACGTCAAAACGCTATACTCCGTGTCGTGACGGATCGATCGAGACGTGTGTAGGCATGCACGTGACGGCCGTCCGCGGAGTGAACTTTTTCCTCCTTTATTTCGTGTCTCGAACGATATCCGCGATAATTTAATAAATGTAAGTTTTCGGTCGCGGCATTGCGATTACTACGGCGACACGGCATAACTTAATTATTTTGTTTAGCGAAACCCAGTATGATGTATAAGGTTTCGCCGACTAATAAATATGATAATAAGCTTCGGCGGAATAAATTTTCTATATCATAAACACAATTAGATTTGAACACAAATAGGTACGACAGTACAGTGTCGTCGGAATGGAAAATGTACTTTTAACGATCGATTTTTTATTTTATTTTTTTTCTTTCGTTCGGTCGTACAAAAAACGTTCGTTTCGAGTGACGAGAGTAGTGTCGAAAGGATCGATAGTCGCGCGCTGTGCAATGACTATTTTCATATAAAGTGTTTCCAAACGAAATAATAATATTGTTTATTACGACATCGCGCATCGCGATCGTCGGTCCGCGTGTACCGCCGGATCTCGTCGGAATCGTATGCGGTCGGTTATTTCAAACGATTTGATATTTTCGAATTCACCGGAATCAAATGCGCACCAAGAACGCGCGCAACAGGCGCTCCGGCGAGTCTCGCTAAGCTCGTGCGGGATTCTCCGATTTCAATTATTTTCCTTGTCGTTTTAATCACAGTAAGACACAGTAAGAATTGTTTCGGGTCACGCGAAATTCGGGTAAAAATTTCACGTTGCAAAAAAAAGCCTAAATATCTCCCAACTCTGGTATTTTTATAATTCGTCGATGTTTCCGCGTTTTTCAACGTTCTGGGTGACTTGTAAACAGTCCGTGTCCGGATGAAAATATACAAGAGGATCAAACGATACGAGCGGACGGAATAACGATAAGAAATCGTCTGAACATGTTGCCCCTGAAAAACAGTCGGCTCCGACACTCATATCACGGAAATACAGAAGAAGAAATCACGAGCGCATTCTATCGGTACGTTTATCGCGAATGAGCGGAGCACGGTTTGGGCCGAAGAGCGCGCTCGTAAACCAAGTTTATGTATATACGTATATATATATATTTATAGGTATGTACTAAATTATTTACTAACTAAATTTCCTTATTTCATAGGTCGAAAGGTTTGTCGATCGAGTTCAGCGGCGCCGGAAAAATTTTTCAACCGCAGGGGCTGAGCACAGCAAATACAGAGGAAGGTTTTCCCATGTTAATTGAGGGGACAATTTAAGGCTAGTATTAAATAAAGAAAATAGTAGAAAATAAAAAGTCCTTAATAATAATAATGAAAAGACCACCAACTTATTTTAATATGATTACTTATTACTAGGGCTGGGAATTTAATGCCCTAAAAAACCCCGAAAAATGTCCTAAAAAATGCTTTTATGACCTTAAAACTCTAAATAATGCCCTAAAAACCACGAAAAATGCCCTAAAAAAATGCTTTTATTATCTAAAAATTTTTTTTTTTTAATAATTTAAATATAAATTACAATAAAAGTTTTAAAAATGCAATATAAAAATCTATTACAAGTGTAAACTGTAAATACATTATATAATACGAATTACGAATACCTACTTATAATCTGTTATATTTATTTAAAAACCATGTTGGTGTAAAAATCTTGAAATAAAATTTCAAATTCATACACTTAGTTTAAAAAAACTCAAAAAATGCTCCAAAAACTCTAAAATGCCCTAAAAAATTAAGAAAATGACCTAAAAACTAAAAAATGACAAAAAATGCAAAAAAATGCAAAATAAACTTTCTTATTCTCATTCAAATGTACATAAAACGAATTTGTGACAAGACGAGCATTGCACAGTAAGCTTTGGAAAACAATGCAAAGTGCATCGAAATCCCAGCCCTACTTATTACATACACAATACGTACATGCAGTTCTAAATTAGTTTACTTTATGTGTGTATGTTAATACTTAAAAACAGACGGTTTATTAAATTATATTTGAGTTTTGTTTCTATTGTCAACATAAGAATTAAAAACTATAGAAGATGGCCTATGTAATTTAGTCACGGGAGCATAAATTTTGAATTGTTATTCTTATAGTTAATCAATATGGAATTTTAGGCGAAACAAGTTTAAAATCTTTTCACTTTACATAGCAGTGTATTACGTGGAGGTACGTATTAGAAAAAAGTATATTTGATAACCGCAATATATAAAATATTATATTATATACATTTCATATTGGCCCGCCGATCACGAATGCATACAGTATTATTACAATCAAAACATCGGTTTTGCATGTACTAGCGCACTCTTTGAGAGAAACCGCATTTCGCTTGCTCGTAAACGAACGGACCGATAGAATGCACTCAAGCTTTCTCCCAACGTTTTTATTCGTAAATATGAAATAGTATTATGAAAAAAACAAAATTAAAAAGCCATTTATAGTGTGTATTATTTATTATTGGCGGATTTAGGGGAAAAAAATAAATTATAATAATAGAGTGAAAGATTCTATCTAAATCGACATTCGAGCTTGTATATTCGTCATCAGTATGTCGATTTCAGACGATGGAATGGATAATGTAAGTGGAACGGGTGTTGCCGAGGAAAAGATTAGAGTCGGGAGTGACGTGACCAAGGGAGGATAAGAATGAAAAAAGGAGCCGTCTACTAGGAAGAGGAGAAGGGCAGTGGAAAGTTATGTGTATGAAGTAGATGTGTTCGAAAAAATGTAGGGGCTCTGTCCAAGTATTGGCCATTGGGGTACACCGGGCCTCGACCGGAAATTGAGGACGCCTATGATGGCGTAGCCTAAATGTAAAAACATTACATGACATCGTGTATCTGGATTCAGAAGTACCATTACACTCGCAGACGGTGAAACGAAAACAGGACGCTTAAACCCAGCAGGCTCTCGAGACTCCTCTCCGCGCGTGCTTATATTTACACCGATCACGTGTACTAATTTTACCGACAAATGTATCAAGTATGTAGGCGTCGATTAAATGATGGATAGTGATAATTAGAGGTCGGATTTATATTCTCTTACAATCCTTAAAATATGATGTTTTTATGTCACATAAAATAGGCAATATATTCTCTTAATATTCTTTTAAAATACCAGATATATGATGTTTTATGTCCTTGATATGCAAAATATTCTTTTAATATTAAAAAAAAAATCAGTTTAAATTTATTTTTTATTAATTTGGTTTTAAATATATTTAATTTAATTAATTTTACAATAACAATTAATAACTATATATTATTTTGTGCTATCGCAATCGATAAGGAATACCAGGAGATTAATTTTTATTAAAACCCAGAAATAAATCATTTAGTGAACATTGTGTATTTATCAAAGTGCTGATATACGTAAAATATGTTCATTATATGCAAAATAAATTTTTTCTTGTGAATTCTGTGTTTCATGAATCGTAAAGATTTCTCACTCCCATTTAACTGCATAGACTAGAAACAAATATGTGAAATCATAAAAATCCGACCTCTAGTGATAATTAATTTCGGCTTGTTTGGTTCAATTCTAGACGGATCGATTGTAAAAACGGCGAAACGAAAACAATCGCGGTCGCTACGCTTGTGTTCGGGCGCACGGTGATCGGGCGCGTCCTACACGCGATCGGCGGCGCTCGGGAATCGACGAAAATATCATCGTCACTTCGGCAACAACACGAGCGCGACGATTACTTTCGAACGAGTCGGGGACGCGGCGGACGTTTCGATTCCGCAATCGCGACGATTCGCCCCGAAAACGTTCGGCGCACACGCCGAATCATTGATCATTATTGACTACCTACGTACGTATTTTTCTCGTATAACATTCGATATACCGGTTATTCGGCGCACGAAATACGTAATATTATACTATACGTTTTGCCGATGCGTGTTGTGCGGCGATTTCACCGTCCGAACTGTATATTTAAGCGATTTCACAGCGCGCGACTGTTTTATTGCCCGCGTATTATACTTTGGCGAATCCGCGCGCGCGCGCGCGCCCTGATCGCAAACGCCCCGAGTCACGGACAAAACATTAGGCCACGCGTGGCGCGCGCAAAAAGAAAACATCGGACCAGAAGAAATCCGACGCGCGAATCCGATGTGTTATTATCGAAATCGTCGATTTTTATCGAACAATTGTGTTCTCTCGTGCGCCCGGGGGTTTCGATGGATATTGTTGTTTATGAATATTATACGTATGGGCTGGCGGCTATACTGTATGATGTAACGAAATCGGTCGTGTGGATGGACGAATAAGCATAAATTTGTAAACTGCCGAACGGATTACGAAACGAGTCGATAATTAATTTGGCGTATTATTTTTATTCTCATTTTGAAGGCGATACGTTTTATACAGGATTGCCCAAAAGTCCGTTTTTTTTTTACGACATTGACCGCTAACTTATTTGATGTCATTTCACTGTTAATTGACCTAACCTGTATCGATTTACTTTTCTTTTGATATTTAACAATCAGTAGCGCTACTGTTTTTGATAATTAATCGGCGTACATATCCATTTTTTTTCCGAAATAATGCGACAACTGACTCTTGGGCCACTCTGTATAATATATAGATACAGAGGAACCTCGATAACTCAAACGTCGCGACGTCTACAAGTCCGAATTTTCGATAACTCGAACGAACGCCCCTGCAAATAATAAAGTGAATAAAATATGTTCTATAACTCAAATTGTTTTTTTTTTGTCCCCGACCGATTCGAGTTTTCGAGGTTCCGTTGTCGTATAATATGTATAGGTTTAAACGTAAAATTTACGTGACCTCAGTAATAATAATATTCTTTCGTGGGACGACGGCGTCGCGTAGTCGTTTGGATTTATTTTGGCACCTACAAATTGTTTGTGATCGACGCTGCGCGTTCGCTCGCTGCGGGTCGCAAAATTACATCGCGAAATATTTTTACCGACTGTACGGAGACCGAGCGGGAAAAGTGCGTATTTACACGCGTTGTGAGAAATACATTTCGACTTTCTCGTTTCTTCTAGACGTTTACGCACAGCGAGCATCTCCGTCGGCTTATGTTTTTTTTTTTTTTTTATATACATTAAAACCTCTCTACATAAATAAGGAATCGCTCGGGACCAACACGTTTTTCCGTTACAGAGAGGTTTAGAGAGACTTCTTCTACTACAGAAAGGTAGTACAAGTTTTCCGATATGTAAAGAGGACGAATTTCACTAGTAATTTGAACCGCGGGACATTTTCCGTAATAAGAACTCCGCGCGTCTTGACGGGGTCCGTTATACAGAGGTAACTTTTGGCACTTTATTTTCTCCGTCCCATACGAAAACGACGTATGCAATGTCGTTTTGACTGCGCGGTACGTGTACGATAAGTATTCTCTTATTATATTATTCGTCTGGTTATAAAACCACCGTGGCCGCGAGAACAATGAACTTTTCTTTTCTTTTTTTTTTTTTCCAGAACACGTAAAATTACGTATATCCACACGACTGTTATATTATTTAACACGTGCAAAATAAAACGGATTAATTACAAACGATATTAATTTTGGAAAGTCTGTGAATGCGATTCTCGCGCGACTTTAGGCGAGCTGTTATACATAATACGTACTATCGCGGTATATGTACGGTTGGAGTGGTTTTTTGTTTTGTTTTGTTCTTTTTTTTCGTTTTGCCGTGATACAGGATAGGCTCTCGGTTGACGTAATCAAATTTAAATTCAAAAGTGTACATCGAGTGCGTGAGAGCTGCAGCGAGTGACCGAGAGAGAGAGAAATTTTTCACGAAAATTCCAAGTTGATTATTATTATACGACGGCGGAATGCGTCATAATAGTGCTAGACGACAGTGCGTCATCACGTCCGTTTAGTAAAATAGTTCATTTCGACAACTGGACGTCTGAAAAGTTTAACGATAAATATTTTCAACAGCATAATAATATTATTTGATCAGTACGCGCTGATTGTTGCCGCGCATCGGAAATTTGGGAAAATCGGGATTTTGTTTCACTTAGTTTTTCAACTCGATCTGTGGAAAGTCTCTTCAGATTAAGATCGCGTTCGCGTCATGTTGGTTTGTTCTAGACGATTCTTCGTTGCGACCGAAAGATAAATAATTTATATTTTAACACTCGACCGTCAGTCGTATTCGATATTTTGAAGTGCGAAGTTCTCGGTGGAGCGCTATTGGTTTTAAAAACTATTATAATGGAAGTCGATAAAGAAATGTTGAAAATTATTTTTTTAAATTTTTAGTAAACTTGACCATTGCAGAACTCATGTTTGAATAACCGATGTCAACGAGTGTTCAAACATAAATGATAACATTTGCATGGTGTATAATAATAATTATTATTATTATCAAAACAACAAGTCGATCGCGGCGCGAACAGATTTAAATCGCCGACCGCGATCGCGCAAGGAAAACCAACTATTTATTTATTTATTTATTTATTTAATATAAACGGACGACTGTCCTAAAACATAATAATATTTACATTGTGTTACACATTGATAAGTAAAACATTAATTTATAGATAAATATATACTTAAAATTAGAGAATGAGTGAAATAATAAAGCTAAAGTAGAAAGAATACAATTAAATATACAAATTATTATTCAAATATAATCAAAAACAAAGGTATTACCTGCAGTCATAAGAAGGTTCGCAGGAGAGTTCAAGATATAATTTTTTGTTGAAAGAAGTGGATAAAAGGGTTTAGGATCTCTAGTATTAATGAAATTAATTTTAAAACGGATTAAAGAGAGAATTTCAGAACAGTCTATTAATTATATTTAATTTACATTGTATCAGCAGCCGCGCGATCAGAGCACGCGATCTTAGATCGCCGTTCGCGATCGTGCAAGGGAAATCGTACCTTAAGCGAAGGGAAGACGGCAAACTCGGTCGAACAAATACGTCGACTTCACCACCGGGTTTAACGGACATCGTCAACTCTCCCCTACACTGTCGGTCAAACGTGCAATACATTAGTGCATTACGTGCGTCTACACGCGTTCGTGTGTATATTATACGTGCGGATTTCACAGTCGGTTTCGGAATCGAGCGAATATCGCCGCCGACGGTTGTCGAGTGCGGGCATTTAAAAGGACCGCGCCGGGAGTTTTTCGAGCTGAGAAACAAATCGCTCGCGCGTAAGATTTACATAATATTATATTATACGCTTCGTGATCTAAAATATTTATGTCGCGCGAATTATAAGACGGTGTAACGAGTGCGTAGTGTATGCGATACAAGGTATTATAATACGCTATACATAACGTGACCATACGTCCCGCTTTCGAGCTAAGTGTCCCGCTGTCCCCAAGGAACCTAAAAATGTCCCGCTTTAAGAAAAGTCTACTTGTGGTAGGTATTTATTGATCACATAATATATCACAATCATACATTTATACAGTTGTTAACGTATACAATTTGATTTTTTTTCAATAAAAAAATTGTTATTTTACCTAAAATTATATGGTTTTCTCATTAAAATGTAAAGGTGTCCCGCTTTGAAGAAAAAAAATTATGGTCACGTTAGCTATACATTGCACACTTACGCAGTCGATTATCCAAGTATGTAATAATATTACTTTGAGGCAAAGCGTATTTATAAAGCAATTTATAACGTTAGCATGAGTTTTTTTTTTCTTTTTCATTACTTCTCGAACACGCGTTGCCGGAGTACAGATATCATACGCCATCATTATACTTTTACTTAAATGTCAACACATTATATCGTACGCGGGTAACCACGCGATGTGTGCGCGACCCCGCGCGGAGATTTACGAAAATATTTTTTTTCCCGATGTAATTTAATATTATTATTTTTATGTAACGAAGTTTTTAAACGTAGCGACGGAGTATGAAAAAAAAAAAAAACAATCAACCTTGTGTCACAATATCAGGCGCGTCTTTTCGGCCGAGTAAACTTCGATGTCCATAATAATTGAATTCTAAACAACAATTTAGAATTTCGCAAATCGGTAATATGATGTATACCGTATAGTATACAACGCGATTGTATTGTCGTATATTATATTATTATACTATATAGTATATGTTATTGATCAACATCGTCGCGTCGTAGCTGCGTAAAAGATAATAATAAGAAAAAAATTTATTTAGAATCCAAATTATTAAAGAAAAAAAAAAACGTTACCGTCCGCGCAGTTAAATTATACCTATTTATCGATACGATTTTTTTCTATTCTTTTCTTTTTTATATATATTTTCAATATGCCGACCTCAAAATGCAAATCGCCGGGCACACACGAGTATTGGGAAATATTTTATTTTCGATTATTACGTGTGGAAAAAAACTCTCCGCGTCTCATAATACGCATCCTTCGATTACTACAGCTTTTTTTTCACCCGTACAACATAATATTCATTATTCATGAATTGTATACATTACAATCTCCGATAATCTCCAATCACATATTTTTATTTTTTTTTCGCCTCGACCTTTTTCTTCGTAACAACTAACGACGTTATTAACGTCGCGATAACAATTGATGGAATTATTATTTTTTAATTTTTTTTTTCTACTATTATTATTGTTTGAAATGTCTCCGATTTGGCGTATTAACATCATAATATACACACAGTATATAGACATTAACGCGCGCAAACAGCGTTACACTCGCGTGTTCATAATCGAAGAGCTCACAATAATCGGATAAATCGAAATTTTTGACATTTTTTAGGACGAGCGAATTTTTTTTTGATTCTCTACATTTTGACGAATACGATCCGTTTGGCCTTTTGCTTTCAATTTGTTTTTTCTTTTATTTCGTTATTTTTCGCTAATTCTAATCGATCTCATTGCCTGCCCGATCTTTGTGAAAATCACGCTTTATTTATTATTATACTTATGGACTTGAGATTCTATTTTCCACGCGATCGTTGCGCGTTAAGCTCATTTATATAGTAAATGATATCAAGTGATAATACTCGAGTTTTGTTATAAAATTACGTATTATATATAATATATTACAGGACACAATTTTAAAAACGAGATAATAACTGATTTAAATTTAATAACAATTGAATCTATCTAATTTGTATTTGTATTCGTTTTTCCAGAACGTTTTCAACAATCCATTTCCGAAGAGAAGTTTTCACTAAAATATAAATGGATTTATCCATAATTGTTGATTGCCGCGGAGTGCTGATGATGACCGATGGTGGTACACACACATCGTATATAATACAAGCACAGACGGATCGCCACGACGAGGTAAAAATCTACTCGAATCGTCAGTAATCGTTCTTATAGGAGTACAGATGATAATAAAAATATGATTTCCTTTCTTTTTTTCCTCAGCAAGTGTACGCGAATCGGCGCCATTACATCGTCGTGGACGTGCGGTCGACACCGCCGCTGCAGTCGGAGATGGGCCGTTGCAGCCGATCGCGTGAACGTCGTCGTCGATAATCGACGTAGAGTCGAAGTTTCGCTGAGAACTGCGACTACCTCGTGTGTAACGAAACGCGTTGGCACGCGTCTAATATATTAATAAACACATGACGATCGATGAAAAAAAAAGATAACCGTATGAAATCTTCGGAACTCGAGATCGAAACGTTCATAATTTTGTCAGAGCGAACCGTTCTCGCGAAAAGAACTCTCCTTCGTTTCGCAATGCCCTATACAAACGGATATTTGTACAGCGACGAAGAGCGTGCGGTGGCTTCTCGGAACCCTTCGCGAGACGCGCGCGCGTAATATTTATTCTATTTATATAATAAATGGTCGCGATACGACCGAGCGCATGCACGCACCCGGCAACGGGTCCTAATCCGGCTTTAGGGCGGAATAATAATAAAACGATGTCTTTCTACGGTTTCTCACGTTCAAGAACATACTATATATTATATACTCGGTGGTGAATATATTTTATACGCGGCGGTGGCGGCGGAGACTTTAACGATCCGACTGCTATATATATTATCTGATCGCGGTCGTCCGCACCAACGACGGTCGCAACGTATAATAATATTACATGTTCTGATACGGGTGTAGTATATGCGTGTAAGATAAACTGACCGCGCCGGGGTAATTGATAGTTAAACGTCTCCGGATTTACATAATATAATATAACAACGCGCTTACGTTCGGGGGACACGTGGGGCGGGGGGTGATGTGGAAAAATGATTATTACGTGCGTGATGTACACGTTGTACTTATACACACACACACACACACACACGTCGGTGTACGCGCGAGTACCGGAGAAGAAAAAAAAATTGCATAATTCTATGGCTACGATATAAGTGTACGGGTGTACCTATAATATTGTGTGTGTGTACGCGACTAAATATTATATTTGTGATGATGTGGAAATTGCGTGCGTGCACATAAGTACGCACGTCGCGCAGTCGCACCATGTTATCATGCCGCGGAATATCATAATTCGTGTATATTATGTTATAATATTATGTGATCTACGCGGGGCGAACACTCGGTATACGGTCCGGACTCTCAATACGCACGCGGCGAAAACACGAGCCGAGTAAAATCGTCTCTAATATTTTATCATTTTATCGATATTTATAGCGTCGATGCCTCACGATGTCTAAACCTTTATTATTGTTTGCTATGATTTTAGCGATGAATCGAACGAAAACGTTGACATCGGAAAGCGATCCGAGCGAGTGGCTGCCAGGAAATTCGGTTGCGCGGAATTAGTCGGCCCGTGTCGCTTTTTCCCAAACGTTCCGGTCTCGTCGGCTACCCGACGCCGCCGCTTCTCAATAATACGACTGCGTGATTCCTCAACAAATCCATCACCCGCAGATACCTATTGGTTTATAATATAACCTGTACAATAAACTGATTATATAAAAATAAAGAGAAAATCCCCCGACAAACCGACTCACAAATTCTGACACCTACTCAAATCAAATATCCCGCCCAATACCTATAACTCTTACTTTATGCGCAATTAATCCGCCCAACAATGATCTACAGAATACAATACTGCGGGGAGCGGCAAGAACATCCGACGCCAGAATCTTTCGAACTTTCCAGTCAACGTGTCTCCGCCTCGTCAGTTATGTTCTCTCGTACGTCGGCGGCAATCTCGCATTACATATTCAGACCTCAACATTTCGAATATTTTCAGGCTAGCCTCTCGCTGCTGAGCTATTGAATAAAAATCTAGTCAACCATCCACTAGTATCAGACTTCTATAATATATTCTCCCACACTACCTGATAATTCTACCAGCCGCAAATGTACCAAGGACCTCCTTGATAATGCACGAATCCATTTATCCCTCAACGAAATCAAATCAATATAATAATTATAATAAATCAAAATCAAGTGAAATTCTAGTATTTGATAAAGCATTAATGGAGACCCCTCTTCCATCAATAGCCAACCAGCCTTGTACCCGTTAATTTTCGTCGTATATAATACCTATTGTATATAATTTTGTATTTTCTAAAAAAAAAAATAAAAAAATCCGAGAAATATTCAAATTAGCGTACAAAACACGACCGAAGAGTCCTTTGAAAACATCATAAAATTATATATTTAATCGACGACGAAAAATATGTATTAAAACGTTCAAACTATTAGATAATATTATTGTTTTTAACGAAACACAGAGATGGTGTAGACCGCCGAGGACACGCGCGGTTCGAAACGTATTAATTAAAACGCCAGAGCGGCGGCGCCCGACTAAACCGTGTTGTTCGGCGGCTTGTGGCAAATTACTGTACGTAAGACGATCGCCCAGATCGAGAGCCTCGGGCGGAAATTCACGAAGAGTCCCTCTTCGATGAAAAACAATCGTCGAATTATCCGCGAAATATATTTATCATTTAACGTGTAAACCATACAGGTACGTATAAATTAAGTATTTCGTAATCGTTGTCGGTAAAATATTAATTCGGGCGAGATAACATTTCGTCGTATAGCAGTGTTATTTCCAACATCGCATAAACGTGATAGAGCGTTATAATACGAATTCGGACCGACGAACGTTTGTTTTCGATATAGCTACCGGCATCGTGCGCTCGCGCGGTAAACGATTTTCAAATCCTCCGAGTATCCTATATACGCTCACTCCGGATGACGACCGGACAGATAATGCGGCATTATGCGGCGTTGATTATATAGATCGATATAATCCAAACGTCTCGTGGCGACGCACACGGCGGCGTTGGTAGTTTACGCGCGTACGCGGGGTGTGTGAGCGAAACGAGAAGAAACGCGCGTAATAACAATAATCATGACGCCGGACGGACGTCGTTTACGCACGCGGCGGACGGACGGATAATAGAAAATAAGAGTAACCCCCCGTGTACGCGCACCACACACACGTTATTATAAACGATATCGTAAAAATGTAGGTACGCGCTCGCGTACGAATTATTATATTATTATCGTTGTTGTTGTTTTTTGTTGGTCGGGTTTTTTTTTTTCTTCTCTCCTCTGTTTTTCCGACTCGACCTTGACAGCGGAGACACTCGACCTTGGGGGCGATCGATACGCGCGCGCGCGCGCCCGCGCTCCGACGATTTCGTCGTACACAATACACGCCATTATAAGTATATGCGCGCACCACAACGAGGCGATACGACCAGAGACGTTCCTCACGATTTGCTCCGTGTCCGTCGGTCTCGGCCAGAAGAAGAAAAAAAATTAAAAACCGAAAACCACCGCGACGATATTATTATTTCGGTTGTTATTGTTTTACGTACGACGACGACGTATGTATATCGTCGTGACGTGTACGCGCGAGCGAATCGTACGAGAACGAAAAACTCCTCCTTAACGCCGCCGCCGTTTACACTCGGCCGCTCTGCCTAATAACGTGGAATAATATAACGCGGCTCCCAGGTGCGCGCGCGCGCGCGTGTGTCCAACAAAGCCCGGTCCGACAACAAACCGCGAAAAACCGAGGAAAAAAACGAGAAAAACAGAATGGAAAAAATAAAAACGTACGCACACCGGACGGACACGGACCATGAAAAGCGATCGTCCGCGGCGTGCCCGCCGAGCACTTTGCACGCGTTCCCGACGTTACGATTATTCGTATTATTATCGTTATTGTTATTATTATATAAATCGGATTGAAAACACCTTTCGATTTTTACGACGAAAACGAGACGACTCGGCGGCGCGTTTTGAACTCTGCGGTGAGAATTTACGTTTTACACGAAAACGACTCGCGTTCGGCTCTCTCGAGCCAATCGACTCTTTCGACTGAACGAAGAAGAAACGCACTCCGGTACTCGAATAAGCTATCGTCGTCGGGCGTTTTGAAATTTACGAAATGCAATATTTTGAAATAGTATTGATTTTTAGTTTAAAAACGCAATTCGTATTTAATTCGAGATGGTATTTCTCTTCGGACCGATCGAAGGATCCTTTCGACAACACATTTCAGTGCTGTAAAATTTCAATTATTATAAAAAAAATAATACTATAATAAAATACATATTTTCGTATTTATAGCATCGACGACGGTTCGTTATACTCCGGCAGTAGATTGTTATCTATATTGTTCGATCGGCGCGGTTGATTTGAATTTATAAAACTGTCAATGTTCGTATAGACTTATCAAATTAAAAAAAAAAAAAATCTAACAGACTATTTATAGGGATAGGAAACTTTATTTTCACACGGTTTCTTATTTTTATTTTTTTTTCGATAATTTGCAAATCGCTTGAACATTTCAAATCCTGTGGTGAAAATTGCCCATTGACAGTTCACTATGAATACGGCGTTCGAATAATCAACACGATAATGCTAATAATGCTAATTATTACTAATTATAATATTATTTATACTCCCGACGAACGTTAAGTAAACTAAAGTTTAAAATTATAATCGTACGGTAATTAGTAATTACTCTAAACTCGATTAGTTGTGATTTCTCTTTATAGTTTCACATTTCGAGTGTACGAACGACGGAAGCCGTATCGTTTATTTTACATGCTACTTTGGTTAAAATAATTAGTGTGTTTTAATTTTTATGGCGTTTCATTGTTTAGGTATGATAATAAAACCAGGCAAGACTGTTTCTTCCCCGACGGATACGCATGAAACGTTTTAAAAGTAATACCAACAAGAAATCACTTATTCCAGCCCTAGGAGTATGACAAAATACCTTAGGTGTATTCGGCGCGATGACAATAATATACAGTCGCTCGTCGAAAGGAGGAAAAACGAGCGAAAAAAGGCGATTTTACGATATCCGTGACAATCGTATAGAAATCGAAAACTATGTAAAACATATTTCAACTGCAATAAGGAGTACGCCCCCGCATTACTCACTACGCGTATTAATAATAATAATTGTTATTCGAGTACATTTCCTGTACACGGTGGTTTTAAAATACAATTTTCATTATTTTACTACGTACGCGTGTATTATATTTTGTTGTGTGCGTACGTATGACGAGAAGTGAAATCATTAATTTGCCTAGTTGGAACGTCAGTACAAAGAATATACACACATACACGCGCGCGCGATTTATTTACGAAAGTATATTATAGTTGCGCGCATTAATGACCCAGTTTATTTTTAAGCCGAATCGGTTAAAATACAAACAACGTGAGAAATATTTCAGCAATTATGTATAAGATACCGCCGCCGTATAATATTATTAAACGGCCTATTTCGAGGAATTAAAACAAAAGTGAAATAATTAGTCGAAAAACAGAGAAGAAGAAAAACAAACGAAAAACGCTGTTGTTGGCCGCTGCGTGCGGCTATTAAATATGCATTGCGCTTATAGTTTTTTTTTTAGTTTTACGCGGAAGAAAGTTACACTATTATTATTATAATATACACTAGTGTACCTACTACCATTATTGTTGTTGTTCGTTATCGTCGCACCGCGTTATGATTTCGAACGATGTACATAACATAATCCAAACGATTAAAAAAATTAATTAAAAAAAAAAAACGAATAAAGAAATGGGATCGCCGAGAAAACGATTTCGAACGTTTTGGCGAACGCGGCGAACACTTAAGACGCTACAGTTGTCAAAAGAAGAAACTATATGACTCGAAAATATTTAGTGATTATTAGAAACCGCAGGAAACCGATTTTCATCGTCGACATCTTAATGTACGCGCTTGTAATAAATCGTTATTGTTTATTAACAGAATTCGAAATGTATTGCACTAAAAAGAGACTAATATGTCGATTGCCAAGTTTATTATTTTAAAACAATACGAACATGTCTTATATCGTACAAATTGCACTGGAAAAAATTGTAATTAAATTAATTCAAAACAAAAAGTTGCGAATAACCACTGCTACGACGACCCTCTATTTTAAGTTGTAAATTGGGATGTGCAAATAATTATTTTAACACATTCTATTAAATATGCATTTTTATCAGAAGCGATATTTGACCATAATTGAATTTATTTTGTATCCATAAAGTTCATCGAGAACAAAAAAAAAACAGAAATCGAAACATACTGGCAAAAAACTGACTATATGAAACGACAAAGGTATTTTGAATTTCCTAAAAAAACAGATAATGCGAATATTGTGGTACTTAAAGATCTTGCCCAACACGATCTTGGTAGAAACTTAAAAACTCAACGTTTCATTCGACATTTTCAAATCCTATAATGGAAGACAGTGTAGACGGTGGAGTGTACAATAGTAATGAATATCGTATGACTAACGGGTCGGACGAAACAAATCGACTCTTCGGATTGGACGCTTCGGAAACCCTCCCCCCCCCATTATCTATATCACGCGTACGATATTAAGGACCTTTCCCTTCACGTTTCGATCCTTTAAACGAATCCTGCGCGACCGTGTAAAACTCCGTTCCGTTCGTTAAAGTTCAATCGGCCCCGTTCGGTCGATCGATACAGTCCAAAAGTTGTCGCGTTTGGTGTGTACTATATATTACCTACTAATAATACGTTTCGAGGCGAGACGTGTAAGAATGCGTTTTTTTTTCACGACTAATGATTTACGATAGTACAGTGTGTTGTTGCCGCGGCGCGCGAAAGACAATAGGAAAAACAATTAAGACCGTAAAATAAAGTATCGGGTCTTATCCGTTCGGCCACTAATGAACGACGCGCGGAGGACCGCTCCCAAATTATGTACAAGTGTGTGTATACGTTGTGCACAACATTGTAATAATATATATGCGTATGTGTCTGACGAAGAAAATAAAAAAAAACAAATCGACGCGGCGGCGGCGGCGTTTCACCGGTGCCCTTTGCCGCCAAAGTAGAACGCGTATAGTGCGTCCGGACGTCCGCGTGTTAATTTCGCGACGCGGCGATGACCTCGTCGACACTAAACACTTTTATATATAGTCGTTTTGTGCGCGCGGCAGGTGCGCGGAGTATCGTCGATCGTGATTGCGATGCACTCGAATCCATATAATTTCGTATAGAAATGCATTCACAGCGCGTACGTACCTATTCTCAGCGTATACAATCGGAGGCGTCGCGCACGTAGGGACACGTGCACAACACTCGCTTGTCCGAAACGCGCGCGTTTACACACTCGATTTTCGCTGGTAGGTCCGCGTGCCCGGTTCGAATATGTCGTACGGAGAGTGGTCAAAAGTCGGACTATACGAATCGTTGAACTGCAAAAGAGCTATAGCAAAAACTCTCGCGACACTTCCAAAAAAAAAGTTTTCGTCAATAAAATATATATTTCAATCGACAAAGTCGTATTATTTTCGATCGAAACGTCCCGCGACGTCGTCGTTTGACGTCACATCTATGTGTATCCTGTCCGTCGTGCGACACGAATTATTTCGCGCGTTTGTTTTACAATCGAGCCGATAATGCCGGGGTTATCATTTTATATATTATAGTTACGAGTTTCGAGTGCGAGACACACGCGGCCGCGACGGCGCAGGATCATCGTCACGGCCGTGGATCCGACCGCGATCGCTATATGACTAATATTATAAATAATTGCCTACACGTCACGCGATGTAAATCAAAATACCGTATTCGATGATAATACGACGTTACACATTATGCGTGGTCGGCGTTAATCGACTCGCACGAGATGATATTCCTCGGCCCGGAATTCCCTCCGAACAGCGGACACAGTTTTCCCGTGACTGCGGAGGTCCGCTCTGACTCTTAAATTTAAAAAAAAAAACATATTAATATTGTTTAAAATACGCGTTACACCTATTGCAGCGGAATCGGTTATTTGATGAATCTGCATCCGTCGCCGCCGCGGTGCGGTACAATGCGTTCGGACGCGCGTCGCGTTTATTATATACACTCGCAACGACGATAAATAACGAGCTACGATCGTATGATGAATGATTTTTTCCACGAATTTGTTGTTCGTTTCGTCGTCTCTGGACGAATCCTTTGGCGAGCTGCGCCGTAACGGGCCTGCGGGCGTCCGCTCAGGTACCTATCGATAAGCATACGCGCGCGTTCGTCGTGACCGTGCGGCGTCGTCGTGGCCCCGACGAATTTCCCCCGAAAACGACGTGCGCGTTTTTACGCTCGAGCGACCGAGATCATCGATTTAGGATGTCCGAAACGATATTTGATTTTTTTATTTTTTTTGCGTGCCGCCGGACAATAGTTACTTGTATTAACGGCGATTTTAATGTTTAACATTCCCATTTCAAATAAAAATTTCGGGGAACGAATATTTTATTTTACCACGTATTCGTCGTTATATTGTTTTTTTCTTCTTTGTCGTGCATATTTTAGGGCGTATTTGGTCATTTATCGATGCAAATTTGCGTATTTTTCACAGCCTCGAGTACCCAAGCCCGATTATAATATCTGCCCACGCTTGGCGACGCGAACCGAACATTACGTACGCGCGCGCGTATTGTCCGAACACAGCCGCGGGACAAACACTCCTACGCGACGCGTCTTCTCTCCCCTCGCCTTCCCGAAACCGCGTCGCCGTCCGATCAGCGGCGATTCGTTTGACTCGATTGATACTCGCACTAAATAGCGAGCAGCCGCGTGCAGGTCTCGTCCCAAAAGCAAGGGCGCGCCCGGGATTAATTGCTTCTTATTTTTTTTTTAATATTCTTTTTCGGAGACTCCTAAAAAGTTTTCAATCAGGAGCGAAAATTATTTCGATCGAATGATTCGACGATTGGCAAACATTGTCGTAACGACTTGAGTTTTGCAGTTCAACTGCACGCGTGACATACAATTATTATTTTTCAAATACTCCTCGAACGATAAATTTACTACAACGTACTGGTTTGGTACGAGCGGAAAACGAGCGGAGAACAAAGTACTATTGAATAAACGTGTGAAATAATTACTTAAAAACTTTATCTCCGATAAAAAAAATAAAAATACGTCTTGCCCGGAGCGTTATCATGGAAAATTGCAAATATCAATGCGACCGGTTTCTAATGAAATAGTATTCATCGTCGGGTACGGTTTGAAAATCGGTGCTGTAACTAAAACTTAAAATTGATGTTATATGTATTGCGCAACGTCTTGGCATGCGCGTCAATGCGAACGTTATCATTGTAGTTTGCTGTGGAATAATTACGCGAGTCGAAAGCTCGAATTACCCGCGGACACGTTAGAAATATTAAATCACGTTCTATATTAGGATTCGCCATAATTTCCCGTTAGATTGTATTAAAATCTACACGAACCCCGCCGTCGTCAAAAGGAGCAAATATTTCGACTTGAACGTATAAAGTTATAATAATTAATACGAGAACGAGATTCAAAGTAAAAATCAGACCGGCTCGTACTACGGGCGAAAGAAGTACGCGCTTAGAAAAACGTTTCCCGCCCGCGACTTTTGACGCGATCCCTGTGGCTTCCCGCGACACGCGAAGCCTATACGAGACACGATTTTTGACCACTCACCACAGACTCGTCGATATAAACAAAACAATATGTATTCCGTAATATTCGAGCTCTGGTCACTATAATATGTTTATATTATAAATAGCGGTCTCGTTGATACGTTGACGAAAATCGAATTTACAAAATAACAAAATCAATATCGCTGACTCCTGTTTCACGCGTC
The DNA here is from genome assembly GCA_948098885.1 of Drepanosiphum platanoidis. Classification (NCBI taxonomy): domain Eukaryota; kingdom Metazoa; phylum Arthropoda; class Insecta; order Hemiptera; family Aphididae; genus Drepanosiphum; species Drepanosiphum platanoidis. Next base: position 21,131,307 of record OX402529.1, read on the forward strand.
AACAAGTAAACAGCGGTTAAACGTTTTGCTCTCTTTTTTCCGTGAAATATATTTTCCTGCGCACGATGGCCCAAAACACAAGTATGTATAATTTTAACATTTAAGTGTAAAACAAAATCCATATCGATCTGTTAATAATCATATTATAATAAATTCGTCGAAAGTCTTTGTCTCGGGGTTGAACGAAACGTTTGAACTTTAACTATCGAAAAGCCATGTTTTTCCCAAAGTCACGATAATTTAATAATTTTTTGATAAATATTGTCGTTTTACGTTAAGAGTTTAAAAAAAAATACAATAGTTTAACGTAGAAAACTACATGGGCGATGAGAAATTCAGAAATAATGTTATGTTAGATGGGCCACTATTACGAGATAAGACTAAGATTGGTCGAGAAACTTTTAACTATAAGACGTAAAAACTGTAATTATTTTATGAAAAATTCCCCGTGTAGTTTGTCGAATTTATTTCAAAATTATAAAAAGTTACCCTTGATCGTTGGCTTTTGAGTTCGCGATTTGTAATATAACATTTTTATCGAGAACCCCAAATATATTTTAATATGAGTTTGATTTTTTTTTCCAGATAACGACAACAGCCAATCCCCGCAATCTCCCCAAAGTCCTCCCCAATGCCCCGACTCTCCCGGTCCTCCCCTTTACCCCGAACGCGCCGTATCTCCCGAATCCCCCACCACGCCACACCGAGGAGAGAAACGGGAGCACGGCGAGCCGGAGGACTTTGGCGGCATGGTCAGTATAACATTTAGATTTTTTTTCATAAAATATCACGTGTAAAAGTTTGAACCGTGTGACGGCGGGCCAAATCGACTACTTTCGCTGTCATCATATATTTTACAACAATATATTTTTCAGTAGAAAGTTGGAAACATATTTCAAATACTATTGTATTATTATTATTATTATTATTATTATTATTCGCCCGTACCGCTCTCGAAATCGGAAAAATAAATTTATCGGATTTTTTCTCTTCGAAAACTGTCTGTTTTTCTCCATAATGACTGAATTATGAGCTGTTTGTTAAACAGCTGAGAACTCTCGTTTTTAAAATTCTCGGACTCGGGAATAGTACCGCGTGCAGCAACAAGTCGACAGTGATAACGGGACCCCCACCCCCTTCCCAATTGTTGCGCACGATATCTATAATATTTAACCTGATAACGGAAAGTGGTTCAAATGTATGAGAAATCGATAAATTACCCGATCAAAACATTCGTTCAAAACCGTGTTATCATTTCATTTATCTTTTAGATCGGCGGTTCCCAACCTTTTTAGTTTCGCGGGCCACTAATTTTGTAAAAAAATATTTGAGGCCCACCCATAGCATACCTATATACGTTTAAATAAAATTAAAATATATTATATTATATATATACATGTATATATAGTTATTAGGAATAAAAAATTTAAAAAATTTAAAAAAAACTACTTAAAAAAAAAAAACATTCAAACGTTCGATATCGTATCGTTAATTGTACACTTATTGTACACTATAGTTAAAATTGATTAAATAATATTATGATCAGAAATATTACAAAAAATATATAATAATATTATTTTAAATATATATAATATTTAATATTATACCTATGGCTCGCGGCCCAGTACCATGCTGCTCGCGGCCCACTTAATATATAATTTAGGTATAATTTACCGGACGTAAAATTTAATATTAATTATTATTGCGAAATATTCTTGACGATTTTTTTATTTCTGGTTTTTTTTTTCTGTACATAAAGAAACGATTAAAAGTCGAAGCGGAATTCGAAGCGGGATACGAACCGGAATCCGAAGCGGAATCTGAAGTAGAATCCGAATGGGATTCCGAATCGGAATTGGATTCCATAGTTTATCCCGGAATGGAATCTGGAGCTGAGCTCATAGAGGAATTTCTAGTTTCCGAATCGGAGTTGGATTCCATAGTTGATCCCGGAATGGAATCTGGAGCTGAGCTCATAGAGGAATTTCTAGTTTCCGAATCGGAGTTGGATTCCATAGTTGATCCCGGAATGGAATCTGGAGCTGAGCTCATAGAAGAATTTCTAGTTTCCGAAGCGGAAACCGAAGAGGAATATGTTACCGAAGTAAAGATAAATCGAACAAATATTATAACATATTAAATTCATTGGTCTGGTTTTCGTGATGACCGAAACATCGAAACGCTTATTGTAACGTATTGTTTGTATTCTATTTTCAGTTGCAGCATCCTGATGACTTAAAAATCATAGCCAAGTACTTTATACGCAAAACCAAAGAAACCGTCATCGAATTGAAAAATTCGCGTCCAAATGTAATTTTAGACTGTAAAAACATTGACGAATTATGTTAATGATTGAATGTGTTTTTTTTTCTAATTTGAGCAGAAATATAACTAAAACATACGTTGTGCACATTTATATTTCAGGATGGCTATGACATCGAAGAAGGCTTCAAAAGACTTGAATATTATTTTCACATGGCTAAAGTCGAGTCACGAAAAGCCGGAATTTATTGCGATCTAACAGAGTTAAATGTAAGTTTAATATTTTCGTTTGAATAAGATGTTGATTTTTACTTATAGGGAAAATATTTTTTTTAATAATGACGGTTTTTATTTTTTCAGCATATGAGTCCCAGAGGAGAAGAATGATGAGATTCCTTTGTGTTTTCTATTTTCGTTTTGTGTTTGTATGCTTTCTAAAATTATTTGAAGAAATGACATACCTTTGTTGAAAAATTTGTAACTAAATATTATTGAAATATGCATTATTTAAAGAAATGACAGAACTATGTACCTTTGTAAAAAATTGTAATTAAATATTATTGAAATATGCATTATTTAAAAAAATGACCTTTGTAAAAAATTGTAATTAAATATTATTGAAATATGCATTATTTAAAAAAAATGACCTTTGTAAAAAATTGTAATTAAATATTATTGAAATATGCATTATTTAAAAAAATGACATAACCATGTACAAAAATTGTTATTAAATATTATTGAAATATATTATTGTTGTAATATAATTGTTGTTATTATTGAAAAATAGCATACTACGACGGTGATGCCAAATATTATAAACTATACGTCAAAAAATAGAAATTATGTATTCTAAGGAATTCCGATTAAACTACTATAAAATAAGTTATTTTGTTCTGATTAAAAAAAATTATATATATACGAGTATATGTCATATTAATATAGTAATTAACTATCCACAGAAAATAGAACTAGAGACTCTGATAAACCTGTTTAAGTTTTTCAACACTATAAGAAATTAAATTAATAGAGGAGTGACTTCAACTCGACTGGGAAAAGTGATTTCGTATTTTTGTTTTACTTGACAATTATTACATGTATTATTATATTATGTAATATTATATGTAAATATATATACATTATAGTGTGAAGAGTGATTCCTACAAGCAACGGATTTGTACGCTCGCGTCGATCGTCCAAGGACGAAGCGTTCCAGAGCAAAACCAAGGATAAAATAATTCTTACGTTTCAAAATGAAGGACGAGTAATGATTTGGGTTTTTAAATTGCAAGAAATGTTGAGAATCTCCCGAGCCGAAATGTCACACCAGCGTCCGGTAAACTCGTATTTATCAATAGAGTACATACATAATAATATATGAGCATCAATATTTTACCTATTTTGTGTTTTGGTCGGTAAATAAAATATGATGCGTTTAATGAAACAATGATTTTTTTTCTTCTTTTTTTAGGGTCATAAAAGGTCGGGAACACCACTGTATCTTACGGCCGACGTCATTGCACAAACGCGATCGATCATCGCGTACGACTACGATTTCGTTACACACTGCAGACGGGGCAGGCACGGTCACAAGTCGACCTGTGTGTACATAGTACCATCATTGTTATTGTTATCGCGTCATAGTCGTCGCGGTGTTAATAACAATAAACTGCAGTTACGAAAAGCGTAATAGTTACGAATTTTATCGAACCGCCCCCGAACGCGCACGCGTCACGACGAAGATCCTCCGGCTGTTCCTGCAGTGAAATCCTCGTACGATTGGTTTGCCCCAGAGACTTTGATCGTATTGTATTCACGCCGAAACGACGACGATTAAAACTTTTCATCCTATTAGTTCCACTGTAAGACTATGACGTAAAAAACAACAACAAAAAAAAAGGTTAGTCGATTTTACAAACCAGTGCGGCTCTCTGGACGTCGTGGTTTCGTAATATTATTTTTAATAAATATAACGTCTGTTTCCGACGAAAACATCGACCTCTGTTTATATTCAGTGAGCATTTTTAACTCGTGCGCGTCATTTTACCGAGAATATCTAATATTGAAATCAGTCGTCTTACTACGCTGCCCTGTGCTAAGGGTGGCCAACTGTAATTGACCGATCTCTGAGTTTGTCGCGATCGACTTTGAGCAAAAAAAAAAAGAAGTAGATTAACCAAGTCGAAACGGAGTTGCGGTCGACTCGAAATCATGTCGCCACCCCTACTGCCCAATTCGATACGATCGATTCTATCGTCTAACGTAATACTCGTATGTGACGCTTGGACGCGGGTTCGTCTCGTCGGACCAAATTTCCAAGTTATACACCGCCGCCGCCGCCGCCGCCGCCGCCGCCGCCGGTGCATCGAACGTCTCATAATTTAGACGCGGAGAGTGCACCGCGGACGTCGCCGATGTGCATATATTATAAGCGAAATGAAAAACGCGTATTGTATACACTGCAGTTCACGCGCTCGTAACGAGATGACGTCCGTTTATAACATAACAACGTGTGAGATGGTCGTCTCCGGAACAGACGTGAAAAAGCTCCGGCGCGAAATCCATTCCGGTTCTCATCGCGCCGCGCACGCGTTGTTGTTACGATCCCGCGCGGCGCGGAGCAGCTTTCACCCGCAGACGGGCCTGTTAGCGCGCGATTAATTAATCAAATAATTATTTCCTCGAAAACGAAAACAATGAGAATATTAGCGTGTGCGCGCACACACGCGCGCGACGGAGAAAGGTGGCCGCCCGTGTCGTCGGCCGCAGCTGTATCATTTAGGTTGTATTACAATACGGCGAAACGCGTGTGATTCGAGTGCCGCGCGGCTGCTGCGAGTAAAATGTGATATTTTTTCCCCTTCGACTCGTGTGCATGAAAAAATTGACGATTTTCGAGTCGCCCGGAGTGAATCGAACGCGCGCGCGCGCGTACGGGTACAAAGCGTCATATTATTGTTTTCTCCGACCCGATAATGTTATAATCGTAATCGCCCGGACTTTGCGATTTGTCCGGTGTTTTCACGCGATCACTCGCTCCGGTCGTTTCGCTCGTTTCGATATTATCGTTTCCATTATTGTTGTTGTTATTTTCGAGTTTGTTACATCCTCGTGGCCGTCAAAAAACTCGTAAAAACAACGCCAAACGTTGACGGATTCTTCGAACCGAGACGTCGCCGATTTCGATAGGAAATCGAAACGCGTCTTTGAAGTTTCCGATACCGTCGAATGACCTATAATGCCGTGTCAAAAAATGTATCGCTGAAAAACTGAAATTTCAAAACATTTACAGCGCACGTGGATTTCCATCCGTCAGTGTTTGTTCTTTTCAGACATCCTGTAGGATCTCTTCCTTGATTTTAACCATTCGCTATAAGTCGTGACTTTTTTCTTTCAAACATGGTCAAAAGTTGATCGTTGTTTACGTTCGATGTTGTATTATTGTAATATTGAATAATTATTAAATTAAGAACTGCTTTAATATGACTGCAAAATATAAAAAATAATCATATTTTTATATTTTATATAAATTATCTACGTAGAGCAATGAGGAAGATTTAATGAATTATAGTTTCCTCAAGTTTTTAGCTATAAAAAAAATAAAACAGTAGAGGTAAGTAGTGTCAAAAAAATAATAAAGTATTTTACCTTGGTATAAATTTATTTATTTTATTACTCGAGATTAAAATTAGTCATAACGATTAAAATATTTATTTGAGCAACATTCTAATATCTCAGTTTACGACGAAGGATAATATTATGTGAATGTGGTTAAGAGGTAATTTGAATAAAAAAAGGTTAACTACGTGGATTTTAATAAAGTGCACTTATTATTTTAACTCGTTTTATTTCATGTTTTCAGCCTTAATGCCAATATCGGAACCACAGAGTTTCCGCCTATGACAGAGAACGTAGTTACACATTTTATTAATTTATTCAGTACAACAATGTTCACCGAAATGAATTCAATTGACTCAATAGTTCTCTACTATTTATCTGCCAAGTAAGTTGTAAATTTGTGAGACATTTAACGAGACGTACGACGTTCTTTTATTCTTCAACAATTTTATCGGAGATAAAAAATATCGAATATAAAAAATAAATAATAAAGTAGTTCAAATGTTAGGATAAAATTTTTAAGTAAATTGTTTCGTCGAGAAAACAATCGATTAATAAGAATAATTAATCGTGAGTAAATATAAACGATTGAAAGCTTTCAGAGACCGTTCTCTGCCGTTAAGGTGCAACGTGTGTGAGCTATTAGGTTTACTCGACCTAAAGCTATTAAGTGCAAACAAATTACTATCGATCTGTATCAAATTATTGTTATTATTATTTTTTTTTTTATCCAGATCGTTCGGCGAACAGTCAATTATTAATATGCCGACACATTTCTTACGCGTTATAAAACATAAACGATATTTGTCGACACATTTCATAAACGGAACAAGCCGGCAATACGTATGTGTCGAGAAATAAGAACCTTCATTATCATATTATTATTATTATCATTATATATTCTACTTTTTCAACGCTTTGTAATTTCCGGAAACGTTATAAAAAAAATAATGAAATGTACACGTTTTTAATTTCGCAGTCTTCGCACACTCGACAACGTGTTATTCTTAGGCCTCCGAGTGCGAGAACTCACACCGATAAAAAATATTAAAACTTTATGAATGCATACAACAAAGGTTTCACCTAATTTAGCTCGATAAATACATACCTGCGCGTACTAACTGCGGCACTAGACTCGATTCGTATACTGTTATTATGTTATGCGCGTTAACTCGAACGTGCGCCTTTTATTTATGAACCAAAAAAAAAAAAACAAATGTGCATCGAACGCGTCGATCCGCGCCGGACGAGTGCGCGTGATAATCTTTATTTCGTTAATCTTTATTGGTTATTAATTTATTATGTAAAGTTTATAGATTATCGAGTTTGGAAGACCCCGTCCGGACCCAATAATCTAGCTGTGGGATTTTTTTCCCTACCCAGGGACGAATTGCATTTTAGCCTGCCGATTTTTATGAATTCTCCCGGCAAAAAACCAATAATTGCAAGTTCGCCCGTCAAATCTACGGCAGATTCCGTATTCAGGTAATGATAATAAAGCGAAACATAACGAAAAAACAATTATTCGTTATTTAATATTACACGTTTGTCCATGCGGTTCAATGTACACGAAAATATCACTAGCATCGTAGGGAAATCGCTAATTTACAATTCGATAACATAATATAATATTTCCCGATAAACATATAAAACGCGTTGTTAGCATAACATTATGTATCGGTCGGCTTTAATTCGTACCGGTGGCGCACATTAATCGGGGAAAGAGTAGCTCGCTCGCTACCCTTGTGATTTGTTGGGTGGGGTGGTCGGGAAGATTTTATGATGAAAACGTTTGGTCACCTATATTCCATGTGTCGTCGCGGTGTACCTTTCTTACTCGACGCCCTAAAAATAAACGTACACGTAACTAAATCATATATAAAGCAACCGTGTCTGAAAACGTGTGGGTGGTGTGGTATTATTAAGTATGTTTTTACATGCTAAAACGACGCCGGTGTACTACATATTATACTATACTAACTGTATTATATAACGACGGTGCATAATATGCCCGCGCCCGATCGATCGGTAACGAATGGCGAACAAATCATCGACGTGTCGAGCCGCAATACCGAATATATTATTATAATACGACATATCGTATAGATGCCGACTCGAACGCGCAATCGTCGTAAGGTGGTCGTTTCAAACGAATCGGCGGCGGCGGCGGCGTACGATCGAACGCGTTTCGGATTCACACGATGCGCCGCGCGTTATTAATCCGTAAAATAATAACCATCGCGCGATCCTTGACCGGCCGCGGATGTTTTTCGGGTCGGCGGCGATTTCGTTTCGTTTCGTTTTTTTTTTTCTCCAAATACACCCGAACAACGATAATTGATAATAACAACGACGACGACGACGATAATATCATTATTATCGTTGTGATTATAAACCACGTCCGTGTGCGGGGCTCGGTATTCATCGCGAGACCCGCGGCCGTGACTGACCTCGCCGCGGCTTTCACTGATTGTGTGACGGCGGAGTCAACGGTCGCGCCGCCGCCGCCGCGGACAACAATAATCATTATCGTAATATTATTTTATCGACGCACTGCACGCGGACGGCCGAGCGAGAGCTCATGAGTGGGTTCGCGCGGTCGTACCAACTATTTTATGTATAGGACGTCGGAAGTTTGAGAAATCGGATGTCCGTCGCGGTCCGGTTCCGGACGACACGATCGAGCCGTAAAACAAAACCGAACCCTATCGAAAAGTTCAAAGTCGCACGTAAACGAGACACACACAGATCGATCTGGTGTTTTCGGCTTTTTATAACCTACACGTCATGACGTATGTGTTCGCTTCGAGTGCGTGTCCTGTATGATAACAAAACTAAAGTTAAATTTTTTTTTTTTCAGCCAATCGTTGCGAAATGGGAAACCTGCAGGTTACGAGCGACTATTTACTATTGTGAAAACTACGAAGTAACACTATAGTCATTATCTGACGATAAACTCGACGCCGTTTGTATTGAAAACTCACTGTTGTACTTTAGAGTGGTCCAGAAGTCGCGCCGAATTCAACAAGTGTGAAATCAAATTTCGGAAGGTTTTCCAGACGTTCGACTTGAAGACTGTTCCGGCACACGTTCGGTCAGGTTGGGTGAGTAACGATGTGGGAGGGTTCGCGTTGAATCAACAATATCACGACACATATAACGTTCGTTCACGTGGCTCGGCGTATAGTTATGGTTTTTTTCTCATTATTTTATTGAAATCCGACTGCGAGAAATGTCGACGTACGCATTTCTTCGGCTGATTTCGAATATAACGCCGCGTACGGATAAAATAATTAAAAAATCCACAAAGTATACATAACACGGCCGCGCGCACGTTTTTCATTCGGCGTGTACCCACCAGACGTCCGGAGTCGGTCTAAAAAAACAAACCGTCTTAGAACACGCTTACACGCGCATATACACCCGTACCTATTTATAAGTATAAGCCGTGTATATAATAACAGGAATTTTATCCTTCTATTTTTTTTTTCTTCTCCACAACACCGTCCGACCGCGCGCAGATTTAAGCGGAGTTATTTATTTTTGCTCGGTACGAAAAAAAAAAATAATAATAATGAGATAAAAATTATTTATAATATGTTAATTACGAGTGCGAATTCGTTCCGAAACCAGTTTATATTATTATAATAATATGATGATTCGTGACGCAATCAATGTTTAGCAAATTAGTTTGCTCGGACCGTATGTGTATAATATTATAGGTAGTAGTGCAGTTTTTATATAGCGGCGTATATAATATCGCGTGGAAGATACAAAAAAAAAGCAAACATGCACGCCGTCGTCGTCTGTTGGACGAGGGATTCGAATCTCGGTAAACGCGAATACTGTTGTTATATCTGCGTCGGAAACGCGTTGGTAAAAACAATACCGGAATTTTTCTTCCGATTCGATTTACATGTACGATTGCTTTAATTATATTATGATTGCGATAGGCAGTGGTGGAGTAATACGTTTTGTTCTCTGTTGTTTTAACGGCCGACGTACGCGTTTAAAATCGATACGAATTTTATTATCGACGAAACCCAAACGAATACGGTGCACAAATAAAGCGCGTTGAAACGACCGCGGAACCGCGGGCGCGTGTAAACTGGCGTCCGGAGACTCGCCGTGTGATTTCCACAATATTCGCGTGTAATTGTCCGTGCGCAAACTCGTGGCGCGAAAATAGCGTGTCCGACCGTCACACCGAACGCGTTTTCAGAGTATAAATCGTATCCGAACGCGTATACGAGAATATAGATTGCACGCAGATCGTTCCGCGGATATTAATATGTTGCGTTTTTAATCGCGAAAATTATTACGCGCGCCCGACCACAAGTGTGCGGAAAGAAAACATCAAACGCTCTGTTATACGGCGTGATGATGAGACTTGCTGCTGCAGGGTGTTGAACTTGTACGCCATAACAATATACGTAATAGCCCCGTCGAACGGCCGGCGCATATCGAATTTAACATTTCACAAATACGACAATAGGTATATATCATGCTTCGCGACGAACACTGCTGTTACGCGGTCACAATCGAACGCGCGTCGCGGTACAGCGGCCTCGGAGGTTATTTCAGACCAAACGAGCACGGCTTAAAATCGGAACCTTTTGAAAATCTCTCAGAACTGGAATGTAAGTTTGATTTAATTTTCTTTCCGGAACCGGTGTTTCAACGATAATAATTTTTCTAGGTGTTTTGCAATCGCGATTTTCTTCCGCAAGTCGGGGCTCAATCGGTACGTGTAAAATGCTTGATCAGAATGATTTTCCATGAGTATTCCACTCGATTTCATTACTCGAGTCAAATGCTTCGATATCATAATAAGCTCACTAATATTTATCAGTCTGCCGAGTACTGTCAAACGAGAATGACACTTTGAAAATCGAACGAATCCAGGGACTCGTGCACCTAATTAAAAATCATATTATTTTATAATAAAACGCGTATACGTTATACGTGTGATATACAATAATATGTACTGTGGGAGTCGAGGAAAACAAATCACGTTTGTTCTCGGGCCAACAACAATGATAATTAATCGTCGATACGAGTTGGTTTCTCCAGATTAGCAATTAAATATTATTTCACACACACACAATATATATAATATACAAAACAGTTTGCGACGACCACAATGGTATTGGTTTTGTCGCGGGGAAGGCGAGGGAACGGGTTTCGAACTCGTTAACACCTTCGTCGTCCAGACGAACACCGCCGTTCGTGTACACCGGTCCTCGCTGAATCGTCGAACTGCAGGCGAAAAAAAAAAATAAAGAGAGTCGTTTAGTGTAATATTATTATATTATAGCATTACACCAAGTCGTTCGCCTTGTAAGTGTCGCGAGCGCAATAACAACCATGTGACGATTTACCTCGAACGTATACTCATGTCGTGTACACGCCGCACAAATCTCCATCCGCGTCGTTGTAATATCGAACGTAATATTATATAATTGTCTGCTGTCGCGTCCGCGCGGGCCGAGTGGAACGTCCGCCGAGCAGTCGAAAACGCCCGCGACGCGATCGTCCTCGATGCCGGAAGATGGCGTATTTAAGCACATCGTGGTTCGCGACGTAATCAATTTCAACGCGGCAATCGCGGTGCGAGGCGAGAATCGCTCTCGTTGGTCTCCAGTCTCCGAAAACCGAAAAGAAAATCGACGTCTGCAAAAACAATATATATTATTCGAGTGCGAACGATCACATTTATCGAAACGGTTAAGATAACGATAATAATAATTGTTCTCGGCACAGGCGCGGCCCGGACCATTGGGAATGCGTAGTACCTTAAAGCGACCGTGTCGTGCGATTTTCGATGGAAGGATAATATTTTTAAAAAAAACCTACGTAAGAAACCGTAAGATAGAGTGATTAGCGATGGGGATTAACGACAGCGGGTCTGAACTCTGCAACGAATACCGAGAACAGCCGCGGGACAGAGTCCGCTGGAAAACCATGTCCCGTGACCTCAGCGAACGGTTTTTTTCTTCTTCTCTAGATAGATTTGTTTTCGTCGATAAACTTCTGAACGATTAGTCTCGCTGTGTAAATAATTAGCGGCCAACGATATTATATATTCGTGGTCGGACACGAGAGCCGAACTGTTGTTCGATTTCGACGTGTTTTTTTGTCCTTTTTTTCCAGAGGTGACTTTAAGGATACCCTTTGAAACCGCTGGCCGAATACGACTTTCCGGACAAAGGGCTCGGTGTAAAGTGAATTATCTGACGGCGAACGAACGCTCAGCGAACCGAAAACGAGACGAGGGAACAAAACGTAGCAACAGGAGAAAGATCAACGACATTGGATCGTCGATGAAAGACCCATATGGATTTATTTTTACCATCCGACATGCTGATGGTAATTGCTGCAGTTACGGGTTAAACGAGAGAGCAAAATAGTTAAACTATCCGCGATCGTCCCTATAATACACGACTTTGTGTTTTAACCTTTCAATAATGTACCAACTACACGTAAAAGCGTAGTTATACACGCGCGTGCGCGCTTCGTTTTCGATCGTCATTAAAGTAATTTTCTTAAAAAAAAAAAGAAGAGAAATAAAAAAAAACGGAAATATTTTCGAAACTGTCAGAAACTATACATATAGTTGGCGGTTATCGAAACCGTACGTTTTCGTGAATCCTCGCCGCCGCGGGTAATCTCATACGCGTCACATTATAATAATTATATTACGTTCGAGGAGACGCGAACAGAACGTAATACGGCTGCAGCCGAACCAGTCTTCGGGACGCGCGCGATATACACCTATAATTCACAGTCGCCGCTCATTATGAAAAAATACCGCTACATCATGACCGTATTGATTTTTCCACGAATAACGTTCGCGCGGCAAACAAAAGCGGAACCTGTACATAATGTTTTCATAATAACGATATTGTGCGTTAGAAAAACACACGCCGCCGGCAGAAACGCGAGCTATCGGCGCATCCGAAAGCGTTCGGGAATCGAGATGCGCGCGGGAATCGGCGGCGTGTAAGAATAATAGCGGCGCATAATAGATCGGAGAAGTCATCGGAGCGACGAAGGAGGCGGCGCGATGTTATTGCGATACAATAACGTCGATCGGAAACTGTAACTATTTGACAAAGAAAAATTATTTATTTGCGTGAGTTTGTAACGTGAACGATTTCATCCCCCCCACGACCTCGGGAAATGTACGGCGATCGGTGATTATTGCGTTCGCGACGTTTATCGATATTTTTGAAACTTACCCCGGTGAAAGAATTATCGCCCGGACTAAAAACACGAATGTTTACTCGTGAAAAACGAACAACAAACGAAGCCTATATTGTAATACGTACCGCACCGTGACATCGCTCGAAAAGTGTTTAGAAGACTTTCGAAAATCTGCCTCTGTGATATTATATATTTTATCCTACGTCGAATTTGTACGCGATTAGGCGGCGGAACGCGAGTACACTTTTTTCGCTTGAAACTTTATCGTCGCAAAACAATCCCTCGCGCTTTTCACTGTGCGCATAGAATCGAAAACGGCAAAGGTGTACTAATATCAATCCATCACAACTCGACGGTTATCTATTACACCGACGACGCGACGTATGCAGCCACTTTGTGCGCGCGACTGTTTCAATCACGTTTTTACCGGTGGAATCACACGCGCGACGACGAACAATGAAGAAAATATAATATGTAAGCGCGTCGCACGATAAAAGCGTGAAAAAATAATAACGATCGATCGTTTTGGATTGCAAAAGCAGCGTCGAGCTGGTCTCTCGCGGTCTCGCGGTAAAACGAAGGCACGTCGGGAGGACGGGACGGGTGTAATTGAAATCGCAGTGATATTTTTCACGAACGCCGACTCTAATAATAACTCTTCGACAATATATTATAAGCGTTCGTGGCAATTAGCAGCGCAATTATCATACTCGTGTATTTAATAGCAGACGATTCTTCGTCTCGGCGATTTGTCGTACACGGAATGTGTGTCTAATGATGACGGGAAACCGATAAAAACAACAACTCCGACGAATGTCAAATCGATTTGTCTACACGTCCGTTCGTGCCAAATGTTACGTACATAATATTATTACACGTATTATTCGACGGCGAACGACGGAAAATCGTTTGAGCGTGTTTTCGCGTGGCACCGCGATATTATAATAATAATTCCGATCTCGTCGAGACGAGAATCCGTACATCAACACAATAACGATCTATGCGGATAGAACGCATTAAATAAACACACACACACACACACACACACACACACACACATTTATTGCGGTATGTCGGACGATGTGTATAATTTAAAATACAAACGAGACGATATTAATAACGAAAAAATAGACGGATTTCATTATGTCTTGCGAAACATCACCCATTATAATATTGTTTTACATTGGTATAACATTACGTACCTAAATAGGTACCGCAACGAAAACGCGACGATGACTGACAAGGCCATCGCAAAGATGTTATTTGCCCAACATAATTAAACGCGGATGATAAATCGTTCTGCGCGATTCGAAACGAGTAAATTGCATTTCCGCGCGAAGATTTTCATTTTAAACTATATATATACGAGTATTATATACATTATACAATATTATATACACGCGGGTATTGTACGTAAACGTAATACCTGTACGGGTATTAGGTATATTATAAATATACTATTCCGTTAAACCATACGACGACGCATAGGTATAACACGCGACCGTATAATTTATTGTCTTAACGAATAGCCAGACGCTGTACAGGATGTCCCGCCTCGTGCTTACTAACCCGCCAGTTGTTTTTTTTTTCTAAACAATATTTTCGAAATTTTTTCGTCACTTCTTCTTTTTTTTTATCAATCGTCTCGTTTCCGATTTCCCGTAGACAAAAGTCGCGAAACAGTCAGGTTGTAGGCCCCCGAATTTGTTTTCTTCTTTCTATCGTTTAAGTCATTTACAAAATACCCGTGGAAAATTACCGACAACTACCCGTTATTGCGTTGTAAAATGTTTTTTTTATATTTTCCGTCGGTTCGGTTATAAAGTTTCAAAAGTTCCGACTACGATTACGTTGATTTCATTCGAGTTTCAAAACCTCGTGACTTTATCGCGAATCTCTCGATGAAAAATATTATTGTTTCATTCGTTTGTTTAGAAAAATCAGGTCTGACCATAAAATCAAATTTTCGAATATGCAAAATATAAAACGTCTATATATATACTATAATTGTTGAAAAAAAATGTCGAAACTCCGAAAACTCGATATTATATAAAAAACAATGAAACATGATAACGATTGAATAATAAAATATGCGAATATTCGCCGAAACGTACTAAATGAAAAATTCATATTTCAAAAATATTATTGTTCGTCGACGAAAAGGACGATTACGGCTGGACATCATGTATAAGTACACGCGTTGCAAAGTCTAAACCGTAATTATTATTAGTATATTTATTTTTTTTCTCGTCGAAATTCGTCTGTTTTTATAGCTATAAGTAAATACTAATCTCGTACTAACAAGTTTATTTCGTAACTATATGTGTTTCGCGTATAAATATTATGTATAAACCTAACCATAGGTACCTCCTAAACACCGACGACGAGAAGCACCGCGTTTTGGGTTAAAGGAGTTGTTTTCAATTTAATTTTAAAAAAGTATTACAAAACGCGATTAAAAGAAATGGAAAAAAAAAATAAAATATTACATCACGGCCATCGACCCGAAACCTGCAGCCACCTATTGAAATTCCAAAGGTAAAATAATATTACGACTACACGATCGGACAACCGAGTATATAAACGGTACGATTTAGCGTCCGTACGGAATTAAACATCTCTTTTACGCCGCGATTTCAATTTCGTCGCGGCTTCCACTCGTGAAATAATTATCTTTTTATATCTGTTTATCGGGTTACAAGAAAAAGCTTTTATGCCATCGTATTCGAAAACCGACCGTCTCTTATCGATATTATTCCGTGTTATTATTACATATTATACAAAAGAAGAAATCGACTCGGACAAAACGTAGTCAGAGAAAATATAACGATCGTCATCACGTTAGATATTATTGCTGTGCTAATACGTCCGAGATTTTTACCAGACGCGATAATATTTCTAGTTTTGTTTTCTACTGTAGAGATTTACGAACAAAATTGAACGTTATATTGTTTTTTCAAAATTTAAAACACTCGACTTATCCGTGTGGCACGACATGCGATCAAACTTTATTTCATACTTCATAGTGCTAAACATTTAAAAAAATGTTACATCAAACGCGTAAACGAAATCGTTGAAATATTTCTAATTTAGTTTTCTAAAAAAAAAATAATTATAATAAAAACGAAAAAGAATGTCAAATTATCATACAAAGTTACATAATATAAATACAGTAATACAGCGCCTAGTGCAAATTGAATTGGAAATAAAAGTACAATATTTTCGAAATACTCTCAAGTTATATAACGCATAATGTTTATTACGCGCGCGCACTCGGAACGTATAAAAAAAATTAATTTGCCTACGGTTTCTTTTTCTTTGTTTTGCCGATACGACGCCGTTGTGTATAAACTCACGTATATATAAAGCACTAAATATTTACAACAATATAATTACAGTGCGCCCGCATGTTTCCAGTTTTCCATTCCGGAGAATTCCAATATAATTGCGAGCGGAGAGAATAAAATAATAAAAAAAAAGGAACGTTTTTTTCGTGCGACGGGGAGGGAAAAAAAATTAAAGTCGAACCCATATTTCTCGTTTCGTCTCTGACGAGAACGCGTAAAAAGTCGTTTCATTCAAATCACACGGTCGGTCGAAAAACGTTACGAAACATCGAGACGGCCGCGGCGGCGGCGGCGGGCGTATTGATGTTCGAATATTGTACTCCGTCCGATTGTATAAGCACATGGGTATTGTTATGAAATAACAACGTAGAGTTTAAAAACGCGGCGATCGTGTTTGCAGAACGTCGGCGCGGGCGACCACCACGGGGAAGATCGTGTAAATCGATCCAAGTCAAATAGTATAATAACACGTTGCGCGCGTATTAAATACCACATGGCGGAGTTTAAGTTGCGCGCGGGCCAGTGCAGCAGACTTTATATATATATATACTCGTATATAAGGCGTATTATATACATAGCGTCCATTGATTAAACACAATACGAGTATCAAGTGTGTCAAGTGCGAAATGGTTTTTTTTTTCGGCTACACCGCTAAAAAGTGAAAAATACGATTATACAGTAATTTATTTCGTTTTCGTGTCACCGATTTGGAAAAGATAAATCGTAAACATTTTTCACGCTGGGCCACGTGTTCGATGCCAAATAAATTCGCATGTATGTATTTGTATGTGCATAAAAAGTCTGATAGACAAAGAGAAATTATCGGACGGGTCAATAACAATCGATCATTTAATAATAATAATTTTAAAATCTAATAACTAGTTTTTTCATAACATGTTGTTACACAACGTTAAAACAGTTTTTTTTTTTTTTAATAAACATTTCGAACACAATTTGTCAATGAAATATTTCGAACGTTTAAATTTCATCGGACGCGTTGCAAAATAATATGTACAGCGTGACGTGGAGACTGTGCTGGCCGACGGATACGGTGCGGTGTAGAGTTGGTTTTCACACCGTATGATATTATTCGTGTTGATCTGACGGTTAGAGCGAAAATTTGAAATTGAAGACCAAGAGGACGCGTCCGCACGAGAGATACTCGGAAAAGATACCAATAAGACGCCAAAGTGACGAAAAAGAGCAGGTATTCGCCGCGGAGGATTGATGAAGAAGGTGGCGACGGCAAACACTCTCGGAGAGCCCCGCGACGACGCCGGGAAGAAGAAATATTCTATACGTCATCTCATATCTATCCCATTATTATGTCGTATAAATTAATTTACGAATATTACGAGTTCGCGGACCGTATTATGTGGATAAAGCGAATAATGCGATGAATAATTATACATAGTATTGTATAATAATCATGCGATGTCGTACACGCGCGTATTATATTACGTACACGTCGAGCGAAAAAAAAAACACACACACACACGAAAAACAAAACGAAACGAAAAACTAATGGAATAAAACGACGAAACCCGTACGAGTATAATTTACAAAATATATTCATGCGCGTATAATATGTAATAAAAACATTGCGATCGGCTAATATTGTTTCGTGAGGACTCTTTCCTCTCTCTCGTCCCGAGTCGTGCGCGTCGTTGCTCTGAACTTGACTATCCTCGCCGTTACCGCAGTGGAAAAAAAAAAAAAACCAATATAATTATACACAGGTCTTCTTCCACACACGCACACCCACCCACACGACCCTATCCCTACACCATAATGTAGCTGGGATCTCCGAAACGCGCACTCGTATGATCACGTTCGGTTATCGCACTGCAATAATCGCAAACGACCGACGTTATAATATATAATACGAGTATATACATTATATATATATATATATATATATATATATATATGCTAATAGGTATTTGGCCGGTAAAATATTATGATATGGCTACGGTGTATAAATATACGTCGTCGTTATTCCTGACAGTCCGCGCCATCACTTCTCCCCGCGCGCACGAATAAAATGTATTAAATTAAAAACGCCGCGCGCCGCTTTGATTATAATTCGCTAATTTCGATATTTTTTATTATTATTATTTTAATTATTGCCATCGCATTGTGTGTGTGTGTGTGCGCGCGCGTACGTATTTTTTCGCATAACCTTGGCCTCACAGTCGCGTTCGGGATCGTGAACAGCATAATAATTTTTCGTGTCGGGTTAGCGCCGCCGGAACGTTGCCCGTGTACGGATATAATATATAATATAATATAATATTATTTATTTACAGGCGTAGTACGTGCACGCACGTCTTCGGACGCACGGAACAAAAACGAGAATGAATAAAGAAAGAAAAAAAAAAAACACACACACACACAGAAAAACAGAAAGAAGAAAAACAATATATGCACGAAAAAATAGTTCACAATAACGATAATATGTGCGCAATGGTAACGTACGCGTCTCCTTCCCTCCCCCCTCCACTGTATATATACTATATACTCGGCGTACGTCGTCTTCGGTTTCGAATTTGTCACGTCTTTCGGCCGCGGTTTTTTCAATCGACGTTTTTTTTTCTTCTTCTTCCTACTCCCCGCGAACGACGCGTACAACGTATACAACACCTGAATAATTTCTTCGGAATTATGCGCCAACCGACCGCGGTAACGAGAGAAGGTCAAGATGATTTATATTTCTATAGGCGTATAATATATATATATATAATATACCATGCGCGCGCGCGCGTGCAGTGAATATACACGATGATGCGTGTGGCCAATTCAATTATCGCGTTCTGCTCGCATTGTTCGCGTACAGCACAAATACGTATATTATATTTGTCGAAAACAATAACGTGTACGCGGGCCGCGGGTTCGCGAAACCCTAGCGCGCGCGCAATTATTATACCTATAATACGGGTGCGTATGTATTTTGTTAATACACAACACGTATGTTGTTTTCGGTCGCCATTTACGTAGACACGCGGAGAGGATCGATTTGAGTTTCACACGCGGTATGAGAGATTTACCGAGCCGTTTGCGCGCCGAAATACCGACTGAAGAAATTATTTCGAACAGACAGACGCCGATGGATAGAATTCCAAATCCCTATTGTATAATATAGTAGACTAGCGTGTGCAGTATAACTTTTATTTTATCAGTTTTTTTCATTTCTATCCCTTTTAACTCCGGTAGGTGTCGAATTTAGGAAAATCCTTTCCCATGGGGTCTCCACTATATAAAACGAAACTGTTGACCAAATTTCATACTCAAAGCTCCAGTGACTTAGGATTTTTTCCATTTTTACCCCTTTTAACCCCCTTAGGGTTAATTTTCTTAATAATTCTCTTCGTAAAAACCATCCTCGTACTTCAAGGAATATTATAAAAAAAAGAATTAGCGAAATCGGTTCAGGGGTTGTTGAGAGTTATGCGCTTAAAACACATTTTGCGATTCATTTTTATATATAAGATATATAACTCGATGGAGGTGTCTCGCGCGATCAGAACGCCAATCCTTATTTATTTGATGTGTTCCTGCTTTATCGGCGGAGGGGCCTGCCGCCGCCGGGATACCGGTGCTGCGTGTGAGCATTGCGATTGTCCTGCCGATGGCCGTCGGGCGAGAAATTTAAGAATAAACATAAAATCAACGTAAAATCACCGCGCCACCGCCGGTAACAATATTACGCGCGTACTCGTAAGGTTAGCCAGACGAATTGATAAAAAAACGAGTGGTATAATTTTGTATTTACGGCCTTGTTATTGTTTTGTTTAGGTTTCGTGGCGCGCGACGCCGAATACGACGGGAAAATACTCGTCAAAACGGACGAATCCGCCCATACTGCGACGGCCACAATAATTCGCGTCGTTTGCGGAACTGTTGCGAAGAACACGGACAATGCGCAGGTATTGTAAATGTCATGCGTCGGGTATACGTATACGGCGCGCCGGTCGAAATATTTTAAAAATTTTAAATAATTTTCGCGTTGTTTTCAAACGTCACGATAACAAACACCCGAGTGTTAATATTTCAGAAGAAAAACAATAATAATCACATGCTTTGTAGCGAGCGACGGTATAATACCTGTGTGCATGGACATAAGTATACCGGTAGCCGTGCGAGTGGTCTGTTAAAAACGTTCGTATGTGCGGTACGCCGAAATGTAATAATACGCCGCCGCAAAGCTCTATAATCATGTTACCTATATTACGCGTCTAATTATGTGTATTATACTCGTACACAGCTCATGCGCATAATCAAAACGTGGACGAGTATATAAGGGAGCACACGAGAAGACACGACATTTTTTTTTCGCGCATTATTATTATACTCTTCGTAATTATTATTAACGTTCGTTATGATTTTTTTTGTTTTTTTTTAATAGCAGGTAAATTACGTAGCGCGAGTAGTATTCGCGTGTTTATAACTATTTCACGTCGTTACCGGCATTACATTGCGTTACGAAAACAATATTGTATAAAATAAACGCATTGTTATTGACGAATCGTAGACAAATACCATCGCGGTCCCTGTTAGGCTATACAAGTTTGGTCAGGCTATAAAATTATACGCGCGCGTTTAAATCGCTGTTTGACGTTTGTTGTCACGTAATAAAAATACACTTTCGGTAAACATTTTCTGTTTTAAATGCAATGAAATTCTAAATTTTCTTCGACTTTCTGTAGGCAAGCGCATCGCGACAGCACACTGTTTATCGCCCGACAAATTACCTATCTCCTCTTCGTCTCCTATTTCTTTTCCAAGACTTTCTGGACGTTGCCGTTCTACCCTCTTCCGTCTCTTTCTTTGATCCTTCGTGGTTTCCGTAGCATTGTACTTCTAACGAGTACAACATTACCCATTCCGTAGAAAACGTTACTCAGTCTGAACATTGCTTAAAGTTCAGAGCACTTTTTCATTACCTATAGCTTAACTTTAAACACTAGACCTACATCGAAAAATAGTACTCGCTCGATTCCATAATTCGAGGATATTATTTGTGTTTGAACTCGGCTATCCTTTTCGAAAACGCGGCACGCTAATCGACCTGAATATTGATTTTGGCACGCGAATCGGGAATAATACACCGGTCCAAATCCAAACGTATTATTAAACTGATGTATTCCGTTATTATTATAATGTTGTCTTTGGATTTAAATATTATACATTTATGGTATACCCGTGCGGCGGTCCGATATTGTTTCCCCGAGACAAATCGTAGAGGCACACACACATAATAACACTCGATAATAAGTGCAGTTAGCCGTTAGGTATATATCTGTATAGACTTATAGAAAGTAGACGATTTGAAACGACGATTCACCAGCGTGCATTGTATATTATATTTGCGCGAGATGACTAAACTACATTTTGAAACTTTTTTGCACTCGGATATTTCCAAAACGGAACGCTTTGCTGACATACATAATATGTATATCGTTATAGTATAAATACGTCGATAATAGGCGAACAACACAAACGATACACCGAGTTTAGGGGTTTTTTTCCAATAACGTGTACGAAACATCTATGCGAAAAGAGTAGAAGAAAAAAAAAAGTATTTATTTCAAATTGTATCGAATATAATGATAACAATAATAATAATAATAATAATAATAAAATGAGAATGAATTTTCGTTTGGTTTTCATTACGAATAATAGAAAACAGCACGGCTTGTGTGTAAAATAGAGACAGTCATGATTTATGATTTCGATAGACTATTGTTTCGGACACACGCCGATACACGGACGACTGTATTTTTTTCTAATTTTCTCGATTTGCGCGCGCATTCCTCGACTGTACAGTTATATCATATCGATACGGATCGATTTTCGCACGCGGAATCACAACGACTTTTATAATAACGCACAGACGTTTAGAAGATAATATAGTCGTGTGTGAGCAAAATCGTCAACGTTTTCCTAGTGCCGGCGATTCGCCTCACGCGAGAAGAGCGCTGACGAATTTCACGCGGTGCCGTCGTTTTTTCGAATCACGTTATAGGCACCTCATCGCACGAATTTCGGACGAGTAAACGCCGCCGTTCGTGTATCAAACAAACATTCCGATCGGTGTCGTAAAACGATCGAGTAAAAGTATTCTCGAGTATTCTTGCAGCGCGACGTCGTAAAGCGATCGAGTAAAAGTATCCGAGTACTTTCAAACGTTTTCCCCGAGTACTTGGACATGTTTATATTTTTGAATACATTTGAAAAAAAAAAAACTCGAAATAGTATTTCGCTGTATCGATTGATTTTCAAACGATTTTTTTTTTCTTCGACCGAATACTTTTTCAATAAATACTATGAAAAAAAAAAATGTAAAACTATATTATATCGTTTTGACTATAGCGCAGATTTTAAATCTTCTTTAAAGTTTTGATTACAGAGAGTAGACGTTAAAATTAATTTCTCTGCTTCTTTAAATAAACACATTTTCTAATTTCAATAGTAACAATCATTGCAGAATGTCTTCCACGTGCTATAGGTAAACGTTATACAATATAATATTATGATAAAATTACGCTGGAAAAATGCATTTGGAAAAAAAAAAAATTTAGTACTTAATAATAGTGTAATACTTTCTAATAGTACACGACGTGTTTGGGTTCTTACGGGTAATTTTTTTTTTTTCTTCAAGAATTCAAATACACGTTTTAAATACTTTTCAAAAAACAACGCGTGTATTTGAATACGTAGTTATAAAAAGTATGTTTCGCGATGCCATTTTACCCGGATACTCGTACATGAAACGCGCGTGTAATTATTTTATACATACGCTTGTGATCTACGGACTACGGATGAAAAAATATACCACGAGTACTGTTTATGCGCGTTTTTTTTTAAACATATTTTTTTATCACCTGTATATAATCTCGTACGTTACGTTTGTACAGATACATAATACGAAATAACTCACGCGCGCGCGCGCGATTCGATCCAGATCGTACTAATAACGTTTTGACTTTTCGACTGTTTGACGGAACACTTAGTGTTTGTGAAATGTATGTCGGTATTCGAGTATGCGGTAAACGCGCGCGATATCGTTGGTTTTTTATTTTATTTTATATGAATATCGTGTTTTGTACTCGTAGATTTTTATAATATTTGGGCGATATTCCACACCGAAATCGTCGTCGGCACACGGTCTCTTCAGTGTCACGCATGGCACTGAACGCGTCACGGCCAATAACGTTACGCGCGCACGTTTAAATATAACGTCGTACAACGTTACCGCGGCTCAAAGCAACGAAAACGGCTATTACTTTTAATATTCGATTATTGTTTTTAACACCGTACCCGGTGGCTTATTTAGAGAGGGCCCCAGCCTCGAGGATGCATAATCGATAACAATTTACGTCGAATAAAACGTGTACAATGCACATGATATATTATACACGGCTTGCGTAGTTAGATTTTACGTTTAAACGTTATTACGGGCGTCCTCCAATGGCGAACACATACAATATTATAAAATACGTTAAACGAGTTTCTGTACCAAACGGCGATTCGCAAAACATACACGACGCTTATCTTACATAATATCATCGTAAACGCACCCGAACGCATGTTTTTATCATAACATTTTAGGGTTCGAACATGGAACAATGAAATCGTTCTATCGTTCGAACGGAGCGTTTTTCTTCCGTGATAAGACTATTGCGTACGGTCTCAGTGCACGATCGTTTACAGGATCTCGGGGTGTTTTTTCTTAATTTTTATTACTCTATTAAAATTTATATTCCGTCGTAAACTATCGACCAAATCGATATCGACGACTCTACGACGTATATTACACCTATTACGGTTTATTATTCGTCCGGCGGAAACGTGTCGAACGATGACGCCTTTGCCACCAAAAGTGGCTCATAATGTTTCTCGATGTTCACTGCATTTTTTTCCTTACGGAGGAAGAGCCGACGAATAGGAAAATAAAAAATTGGAAACAATTCACCCGACACGGCGTACACAAATTTTTTTTATTCTCATGCCACACATTCGAGTTAAAATATTATGTAATGCGATGAGATGTTCGATTTATAAATATTTCACACCAACCTTCATTCGGAATGAAGGTTTTTTTTTCTTCTTTTCGAACGCGACGGTTTATTTCAAAAACTGCTTTAAAATTTATAAAAACAAAAACAAGACCGACACAATTCAAAAGGCAGACATTCGGACCCAGTTTCCGAACTGGATTTTTTTTTTATATAATATTAAATTTAATAATATTATGTAATATTCATCAGGTTTTAACTCGTTTTTATCTGAAAACGAGATGACACACAATTATTATTATACAAGAACGGCCGTAAACCATTATATTAATAACGTTGTGAAAGTATATAGATGCATCGATTGTTTCGAGTTTTCATCTTGTAATAATAATAATAATAAAAAAAACGATAATTAAATTGTCCGGTACCTATAATCGCGATGACGATAATAATAATGCACAAAACGATTAAAAGAGATTTATCTATTATATGTATTGTTTCCTGGTTAGGAAATGCGTTTTATCCGATTTTCCGTGTAATTCCGTTGCACGCGGAACTTCAAACGCTGTAAGAGCGAATAAGCGATGCACTTCGAATTACGCGAGTTGTATTTGTATTACACGTCTCGCGGAATCGCGAGCGTTTTTTTTGTATAGAATACTACTATGTGCTTTTTTTAAACAAGGTCTCTAAGGGCCCCGCGGCGTTTTGTCCGCGCGCGCGTATTCGACGAAAAATAACAATCGTTTTTATACATTTTATACGTAACAGTTTACGAATAAAGTTTAGAAAATAAGTTTACAACACGACGCGTGTTATACGTATTATCATACACCCATATAGGTATGTGCTATTTTACGGCTCGGTGTTCTATAGCGTCGTTTCGCCGTTATCGCCGGGATCAGGTTTGGACAGAGAGCCCACATAGCGGACCCTGCGGCCAAAAACCCGATCGCCGCGACCCTTCACGACCGACTACTACCTCTGGCCACAACTATTGCATTATTGTCATGTCGCAGTCGTTCCGACGTACGATTTGTAACAGTTTATAATATTATAATTGTATTGTGTGCCACACGACAGCTAATTGTATTTCGTTTGATTTACAGTGTAGCGCAGTCGAACGTGACACGATTATTATGATCGATTGGATATTATTATGTGACTCGATGCCGATGCGTTTTCAGTGCATTTCCGTGCACGCGACAGTGCGGCGAGTTCTCCGACTGCACAGCCGGACCAGCTTAAACTTTTACGACCCCGATGTCCCGAACTCCGACTCGACCCAGATTATTTACCGAAAACACGCGATAGTCCGAACAATTTGCCGGAGATACTGTTATTGTATTGAAATATTCAATCGTTTGTGCGCGATAATATAAATCTGACTTGAAAAAAAAACCTAAAACTTTTAATCAAAATTGTATTCGTTCGGACAAACACTGGCCTGTCGAGGCTTTTATCGGAAAAAAAAAAACTGTATATAAGATCTAAAAGAATCTGTCTTGAGATAATACGCGAAATAATATCGTTTTTGTTCTCGTCGATCCTGCGCAGCTCTCGGTGACCGTACAGCCCTTGCTTTCCGCGGAACACGCTCAGGGAACAGCCGAGCTAAACGACGACGGTCGTGAACGACCGAGCGGGCCAACAGTGATCAGCCCTCCGATGACACGCTATTATTATTTCAATATGTAGTTTATAAATAAATAGTATTTGCCACAGTACGACAGTGCGACCTCGACCTATTTGTTTTATAAAATACACATTGTTTTCCTATTGACATTATACACACGACACGAACGCCATTAGATTATAATATGACTTTCGTGTGTTTTGTTGGGGGAGAAAAAAAAAAACGCTTTACCTAGAAACTCACGGACACGAATTACGCGACTGCGTAAATAACTCGCGAGAAAACGGAAACGTCGTTAGTGGTATTATAGTCCGCCGCGCCGCCGCGGAGATAGTTATCGAATAAATATTATATCGATCGGCGTACACCGCTGTTTATACGGGCACAAGCGCGTTGTATAGTCTTATATATCGCACCCGGAAATTCGAACGCACTAGCCGCGCTCGGAGGGAGGAGGAAAACGGCCGGGGATCGAGCACGTGTCCGATATGATTCTCGGCCCCGTACATGGAAATATCGACGATACGCATAATATCGTGGTACATTATACGCGGCGATGAATTCGTAGCGATTAGACTCCTATTGTTTCCTCGCGAGTTAAATAAATTCCGTATTCGCGCGATTCGTGATGTTCGATTCCCCTTAATATCGCCGCGTCGAAAAGGCAACTCATTACCGATCGATATCCATACGAACTATAGCGCCGACTTCAATCAAATCAAACGCATACGATATTATTGAAACGAAATTATATCACAAATTATAATAATAATGTTGGTGTTTTGAACGAGGCTGCGGGACGAGTGGATTGTATTTTTTTTCCAATCGACCAACTGCGGTCATAATAATTCATATAGAAAACCTTGAGATCTTGGCGTTTTAGTTTAACGTCGATAATATGTAAATATCAACCCGACAGACGATTTCGTTTCTAAACACCGCGTTCAAAAAACAAAACGCATCTGAGTGCAGAAAATTCAACCATCGGCGATTCCGTTTCGAAGGTGAAATCGACGCGGGGGGGGGGGGGGGGCGAAAGACGAGTCGACACGGGGAAAAAAGGCAAACTCTCCACCTGGCGCGTCGAGTCGACTATAGTGAAAACGACTTGTTCGCAGATCGTTTTTCGTTGTGCCGAAATCGCTCGCGAATATCGTCACGCGTTTTATTTGTGAACGACGCGTGAAAAAAAGCAACAAAAAAAAAACCTTTGCTTTTTCGCCCGCCAAACGGGCGTATGAAATCCCAACGGCGCGGCGGCCTGCGCACGAGGCCGAAGATCATCGGCGCAGGATCTATCTCGCAGGATCTATCTGAATCGGTCGCGGAACTCGGTGTTGCGCCGCGTGTGTTACGCGCGAATAACGGCGCGCGGCGTTTTTAAAATATACATTTATACCGTTAAATAACACTTGAATAAATATATTTTTCTCATTCAGCGAAACGTCGATATTATACACGGCGCGTACGTTTGGTACAAGAACACATCGTATACAAACGTGTACACGTTTATATTTTTTTTACAACACTTTACGCACAATACATTTACGATAATGTTATATTGTACGGTGGCGTTTAATAGAGGTACGGCCGCCGCCGGGAATCGTTTTCACCGATATTTACGGTCGCCGTTGTATGCCGGCCGTTTGTCGCTCGCCATTGTAATCGTCGGTAATTTTCATCGAACGAAATATCTGCGCGCAGAAAACGCGTCGAATACGAAAAAAAAAAAAACCGTTTACATAATAATTAAATACGAAACGCGTACCCCCGCTCGATACGACTTATATAAAAGACGACTATAAAACGCGCGTTGCATACGTACGCGGCACACGCATAATGCATACATATGCACGCGCATAAAATATTTATACGACACAATATACCTACCACACACGTAACACACCGACCGCGATGCATCTACCGGGTGTCGCCGAGTTTTGCCGGCCGGATGACACTTTTTTTTTTTTTCTTTTGTATTTCGTCAAATTATGTTTTCGACAATTTTTTCTTTTTTTCTTTCTTTTTTAATTATCGCGTTCCCGGAGTGCGACGTTTTTCACGTTTTTTTTTTTTTTCCAATCGTTTTCGGAGTACCTCGTGTCTTTCGAAACACATAATACATATATTGATATTTTAAGGACTATTACTCCGATAATTATCGTAAAATATGAATTTGTTTTTTTTTTTTTAAATTTCTAATACGTTCAAATATTATTACGTGCGGG
Organism: Drepanosiphum platanoidis; assembly: GCA_948098885.1. NCBI lineage: Eukaryota > Metazoa > Arthropoda > Insecta > Hemiptera > Aphididae > Drepanosiphum > Drepanosiphum platanoidis. The sequence continues at coordinate 21,159,619 of OX402529.1, forward strand.
CTACGATTCCTAAATAGCCAGGTTTTTTATTTTTTTTCAATGAATCACCCTGTATAGTGCCATAAAGTGCCCGATATTGCGCGTTTTTAAGTGTTTAGCTTGGTATATAAAAAATGAAAATCCAAACGCGTGCTAATAATTAATTGCACACGATGTAATGATTATTATAATATACGATTATGGCGATTGCGCATAAAAACGTCCCCATCGCTTCAACGTTACAAGAGCTTATAATATTGTTTATAACATAATATATATATATAAATAAATAAAAAGACATCTGCAGCACTTACGTCGCGCCAACCGCGTTATAAATGTTATAATATAATATTATTTTCACGCTCGTGTGCGACATTAATTATACCTACTGCACGTTTTCATACGATACGCACATAAAACGTCACTCGTACGGGAAAATAGTAACGCATATGCGATTATTATTATCTTAAAACTGTCTTTTACGTTGATTTTACCGCGGCAACGTCCGAGCAAAATTATTATACTTCTAAGGGTGGCAAACGAGTGCGTCCAAAGGGTGAGAGATTAGGGTAGTATTCCCCTATTGTTTCTTTTTAATTTACGAGCAATAGAAAACCGCTCGTCGGGCCTGCTAATGTTGTATTACTATGGTCCGGCACTCGAATGAGTTGTGGATTTTTTTGTTTTGTTTTGAACGCCTGAGTATTTTTCTTCTCTGAGGCTTTCCGATTGCTCGTAGAAACCTAAACAATTTATTTATTTTTTCGTCGAGGCTTTTTTTTTAACCTCGAATCCCTCTTCTTGGACGCGTCATTGTGTCTAGGTGGACTATTATTATAATCGCAGAACTCGCAAAACTCGTCAAACTCTACTTCACGTACGTAAAACGATATATTATTGTGAGTCTTACCTTAAATTAAACGCGATCGCGCGCGCGTGACACACCGAAGTACAATAATTCGTGAAAAATAATAGGAGAGTGGCCGCGCGTATCGTCTTTTCGTTTGACATTGCGCTGCGTTCGGGTACCGCGACGATGACGCGAGAGACTTTAATGTGCGGCGCATACCTGCAGCTGCTACGACTGGTCGGACGTTTTGAAGAGTAGCGTCGCGCGAATTGATTTATGATTGTGAATAACGTTAACTCATCGGCCTCGTCCTATTTGCATACACACACACACACACGTAGGTATTTAATACGCCTCGGCTATCATATTATTATTATACGTTATTGCGCTACGACGCGCCGGGACGGACATCATAGCGCACGACGACGACGCGCCCGCGTAAATATTGATACGCGGGGCCCGTCGTAATAATAATTACGTTTCGAGAAATCTCGCCGCGACCGACAAAGAACCGATATACAATGTGTATTTATAATAATATTATAGCCGCGCGCGCGCGCACACACGGTCACACACGCCAGTGTGTGTGTGTTGGGAGCTTTCTGTCGGCAAAAACCGGTCGAATGACGCGGCGGCGAAATTATAGCCGATAGCCAAAACGGCGAAAGTAAATTCGTTTGCATTGTTCTCGGCAGCGGTCGCGCGCGAATAGTCGCATTTTTTTTTTTTTTTTTTCGTTTCGCTTTTGGTCCTTAATAGACGTCGCGGCTGTGTGTAATACACGCGTGTATTAACGCCCTGCAGTACACGTCGGTCGCCGTGATGGGACGACGTGACGTCGGGTGAGGAACGACGGCGTGCTAGGGATGTTTAAACGATGCACGTGTACGCACATCGATTTCTCGATCGAAATTTTCCCGAATTCAAAACATGTTTACGTGACGTTTATTCGTCTACATAGTCAATTCAAGTGGTCCAGAGAAGTATGAACAACCGAAAAAAAAAATCAACAAGTGAATATTATAATTTTGATAAAAATATCGGGGTAATTCGGTATAAAATACTTTGAACGGGCAGTCCGTTTAGTGGAAACCACAGGACAATGTAACTGCCGTTTGTCTACCATTCTGTCGCGCGAGATTTTTAACACTGCGATTCGTTATTTTCCATCGATAAAATAAATCTCACGAGACGCGGTATTTGCTGAAACGATTTTTCAAGGGTCGGATCGCGTACGCCCACGGGGACGAACTGTATAGAGATTTTACGATTGTATTAGGCTTAGCGACTGTGGCAAATCACGGCGCGGCGTACGATAATCCCTCCCCGAAAAAAAAATCCCGCGACGATGTCGGGTGTAAACAAATACAGTAATCCCTCGGTATTCGCAGATGAAAAAATCCGCACAATAACGTACTGTAGATAAGTATCTAATACACGAATATTGTCGATAGTATTTTGTCGTTTAGAAATTGACTACAATAATCGAGAGAATTTTTAGTTATATTTGTATATATATGGATATGCCTGTGTGAGTATACTTTGATAAGCTGCAAAAGAAAAAATAGAAAACTTAACACCTATAAGTACGTTTTTGTCGCGATTCGTCCTTGCGTGCACACGAATTATTAATCATTAAATAAAAAGTGAAAAAGTGTTCAAACGATAACGCGTGTTTTTCAATTATCACGTTGTACCCGATTCCGTATTTCACATTGATTTACGGTTTCGTTATCCGCTCAACTTTTTTTGAACCGTAACCGCGCGGACGACGAGGGATTACTGTAATCGACCAACGATTATGACTATTTCTCGCCGAAGTTCACGCCGTTCTCGTAACGTGCGCGTGTAGGTACGAACGTAGGTAGGTCTACTAGTCGACGTAATATTATGTAGTAAAAGCATACTATAATGATCGAGTGGCACGCGGCGATCGAAAAGGTTTCTTTGCGAAACGTCTTCTTCGCGCGACCATCAACACACACCACAGTGTTCGATCGTATTATTATTATATTATATTGCGCGTGTAGCGTTATGATGTCGCGCCCGCGAACCGGTCCGAAGAAACGTTAATAATAATAAAACTACGCGATATTATTTATAAGCGCGCGTGCGAATTGCGACACGGCCGGAGAATCACGATGAAATCTCAAACGCGCGTGCGCCCGCATAACACAAACGTGGCACTTGTGTCGGATCGATTTTCGTTCTTCTTCTCCTTCGTCTTTTCGTTCTTGGGCCGACGATGACGACAAAAGTCGAAGGACGGAACGCGCGCGGAGAACGTGCGGTCTCCTCCTCGCCGTGTGAAACCGTATATGAAAACATAATAATAATAACGCGTACAATAATACACTCGTCTCTTCACACACTGACACGTTGACCCCGTGACGACGATAGCACACGCGCGCGTTTACCGTACGCGTTCTCTCCTATACGGAGTGTCCGTCGCCGTAATCGCGCGACGGACCGCGGACGACGCGCGACCGGTGTAACACATAACGTTACGCGCGACGCGATTGGCAAATCGCGGCGGAATCGTCGGCCGACGACGACGCATAATAACGCATTTTATTGCATTATAATAATAACATACGGGCGTAACGTTTCTCTCCCTATACATTATGACAGTGTCCTCCGGTCAAACGTCACGTCATACAATAATATATACATTGTCCGATATTTTCACGAATCAATAATAATCAATAGGCTATTATTTGCAGCACTGCAGGCTGTTTCGAAATACGTTTTATGAAAATATTATTCGCATCGTTTCGCTTGTCGTCGTACGCACGTGATAACCTCATGGCGACCGAAGAAAATAACATCTCGCGTGTTGTTTTCCGAATTATTCGAGTCCGTTGTTTCTGACGTCCGTAAAGGCGCGCGTTCATACCTAACAAACATTTGGGCAAACATTGTTCGTCGAACATGTTTTTCGAACGTTTGTCATACATTTTATTAATGACAACAAACGTTTGTTCATATAATTTAATTGTTCGCTAAATGTTTGCCAACAGTCGTGACAAAAAATAGTGTATCGTTTAAATAATCCGTCACATATTGATACGTATTATTATTCGCTCAGTGAGCGAACATTTTTGTTTGGATTATTGACAAACATATTTGTTTGGGAACACGTCTATATCAACGTTTTTTCAAATGTTTGTTAGGTGTGGACGCACCTTAATATATCATTGTCCGTATGTTATATTAGTGTCTATACTCGTTGTCGCGTTATTATCGGACTGGCGGCGCCGATGATACTTCTGATGGATTGTGCAGTGTGAAATTTATTTTATGATCGAGACCGTTTTTTCGAAATCCGTTTGTCACTTTTAAATTTCGAAACGACACGCGTACAATATTATGTACGAACAGCGTGGTCATGGTGGTTAAGCCATCTTAAAAGCGTCTCGTCGAACACACAGAACACCCTTTGTACAATATTACCTTACGATTTTCGAAAGATGAGTTCTTTTTGGCGCCCTGCAGAACGTTACACTGTGCTGAATCACCTTCACTATAACATAGTAACGTTCGTCCACAGTAAGCGACACTTTCAAAATCACGTAAACTTTCGACGTGCCTCTCCTCATTTTCAAAACTTCTATGCAAATCGTATAACGAGTAGAATCTGGTTTATCGATTATTTTATTTTTTTTTTTTACTTTTTAAAATAATTATCACTCGGTTTTTATGGATTAAGGTTCAGTAGATATACATAAAAGTGCGGAGATGTAACGTCACTATAATATAATAGTATATACGTTTTTTTGTGTATGCGTCCTATTAAAAACTCGAAATCTCAAAAAAAAAAAAACTTTTTGTTAATCACGACCAGTCGCGTACTTCTATATAAAGGACAACCGATTAATAACGCGTTTTAACTCGTTTTACCTAGTTTCAGTGTTTTCACTCGGCGCATATTTAGTGCAGTGATTAGTAAAATAACTTTCAAACGCGGACACGATTTATTACTCTATCTATATTATCACGGTTATAGTATATTGTATACTTTTATCGACAGGATTTCGACTGATCTCGAGTTTTAGCTGTCGTAAACATTGTCGACGTGTTTGGTTAAATTTTTTTTTTTTTTTTATCCACAGATTTATTTAACAGCCGAATCAAAATCGTATTGTAATAATGGTTTTTCCCGTTTAGGTGGGTAATTATTGTTCTTTTTTTTCTCTCTTCTAAAAAAACATTTACATCACACTATACGCGCAGTCGGTCGTTTTTATCGCTATTATTCAGTCAGCCGCCACCTAAACATCGATTATAACTACTATTGGGCAATTTTCACTTTTTACTAAACCGTATTTTATCCGTTGCAGACGTTTCATATTATGTGTACACATATTCGAAAACGATAGCGTAAAATCTAGAATAGCGTCCATTAGAATCGCACCCACACTGCGAAACCACACTATGCACCATTCACAAATACCACGCCCGTAAAACGTATTTGCTAATAGAACTGATGGCATTATCTGATTGTTGCTAAAAAAAAAAAAAAATTTATACGCGTATTAAAAACACACACACACACACGAAACGGCGCGCGTGAAAATATAATGAAACCCACACGCGGGAGCAAAGGCCGGACGACGACGGAGGAAAAATCGGTAATAAGAAGTCGGCAATATATTATTTTTTCGCCATTTTTATCGTCCGTTTACGCGCACAATAGTACGTTGTACATAAAAATTCGCGTTGTTTTGATTAAATTAAAAACGTAACGTAGGTAGAGATAGTTTTAGAATTAATATAGAAATACACACGGTAGGTATTGCGTTAGAAATCTATTCGGAAATTTATATTCAAGAAAAAAATAAACACGCCTGTTTCACAAATAATATTCACAGCGAGGTACGTTTATTTTTGATTCGAAAAACGAAAACATAATTATAATCGATGTGACTATCGTGTGCGGTATTCGATTTCAGTAATAAAACGTACATTCATACGCGTTCGTGTTCGCCTATATAGCTCGTCGTCGTTTGGTACGTTTGGTGGGAAGAACGCCAATTAATCTATAAGTGTCACGCGCTCGTAGTATTAATGTCGAGATCGATTGAATAAGTCATATTATTTAAATGAGCTAGTCGATTAAATTTAAAAAAAATTAAGAAAGGATTAAAAAATAGAAATCCTGTCGTGAGAAGTAGCAGGAAGAAATCGGACTTAATCAGTTCGATATTTGCATTTGAGAAAATCCATATTATTCTAAACGCTCCATTAAAGAGGTTTTCGATCGTCGACGAGTGTACGCGGGCGGTATCGTGCGGTTTGCTCAGTTTGAGTGAAATACAATATCTCGCGTTTTTCGAGTCTCAAAACTGTGCATGGACAGCGAGACTAGGCGGCCCCCTATCGAAGCGAAAAAGCCGCTTTCGTTCAAATACACGCGCGCGGGGACGTTTTCGCCGCCGCCGCTCGTTTCCAGGGAGACTTTCGAAAACGCCCGAGACGAAATATCGCGTTTTCGCGTCCTTGATAACCTAACCCGCCGCCGTCGTGTCGGACAGCGTCTCGTCTCGTCGAGCGTCACGCGCCGCGACGACCCGCGGAGTCGGAAATTATAATATCACAGACGAATCGACGAAAACCGCGTGTACTCGTGTACATATCAGATATGTTAGCATATCGGATATAGGTGTACGTACACACGGCCGCGTGCGTCCGGTTAACCGTTAACAGAATAATATGATTTTTAATTTTGTTTTCTTTCTTTCGACGTGTAAAGAAAAAAATAAAAAAAATACACGCGAAAAACATCGACGTCGGGTAAATTGGTAGTGTCCGCGCGCGCAGGAACATTACTCGTTCGAATGTGTGTATATATATATATAATATACTATATTATCTATATATACTCTCGAGACCGAGCGTTTCGTGTTGTTTGTTGATTAATTTTTTGTTTTTATCGGGCGGCGGCGAAACCGGTTCGTAACTGTAAAACATTATAATATTCCACGTGCCTATATTTTATTCACACACGCCGCGGACCGTGTGTACAATAAAATGTTGCGCGGGCAATACCGTTTCACACACACTGTTGGAGATATAATATTATATTTTATCATCTCGGACTCGAGACCCTAGGTCTGATCGGGTCGTACTCGCGAATCGGGAGGTTCGAGGTTTCGGCTACCGTCCGATACGCGAGCCACCTGTCCGCGAGACTCGATGGTTTCGATTTGATTTTTTCATTTCAACTCTACTCGTATAGGATGGAGAACGGTGAAATCACGAAACGACGTTTAAAAAGTCAAATCGTATTCGAACGATATAATACCTCGGACGGGGAAAAAATCTCGCTTATCAAAACGTAAATCTAAAAAAAACGACCTATACGTATGGTCGCTCGTCGGACCGTTGCCGACACATGCGGCTATATGATATCTGTTTGTGTGCACGTGTTTTCGGAAAAAACCGACGGAAAATCAATTGAAACCGTTCGACGTCTAAAGGGTAGACGATAAGGGTAGATTCATAAACGACGCAGTGATATTATCAATAGTACCTCCAGTACTTTGTTTCTACGATTGAAAATCTTAAAAATAGCGTAGTCTCTCGTATTATCATTATTTTAGGCAGCTTTTTGAGAAATCAAAAGTTGACACTGATACGTACACGGATTATGATATGGAAATATTTCGATTATGAAAAAACGTAAAAGTTTGAAATCTTTTTTTTTTTCAAAGAATAATAAACGCGCAAATATTATAATATAAATATTCGCCCGACAATGGAGAGTTTCCCGGACGCGCGGAAAAGAAATCACCGCGCGACATTATAATATTGTGTGATTCACTTTGTAATGATAACAATAACGATAATATGGCGGCGTCGTCGTCGGGTGAATCTTTATTTTGTGCACTTTAGCCGTTGTCCGACGAAATCGCCGCCGCTACCGCGCCCGTCGTCGGCCGTTACATATTACACGCATTACGACCGTACGCTTGCACACGAATTCGAGTATATTAATTATATTGTGATACGTGTGTTTCGCGTGATGTGTGCGCGCGCGCTTTCTTCCGGAACTGATCTCGCGATGAAATGGAAAAACTGCCGGCTACACCGCCGGTCGATATAAATCAAAAGAAATCGTGGTTTCGTTACGATACACGCGTGTACGCTACCTATACGCTAACGATATTACGGGGCTGGGTAGGCGCGGGCACAATACGTAAACGTAACGCGTTTAGTTATGACTAGGGCTTAGGACTTATAGTACTTAAAAATCTAATAATATGCATGCATTTATGCACTTAAAAATCAAGAAATATGCACTTAAAATATGCTCTAAAAATTATTTTATTTTATTATTTTATCTTATAAGTTATTATAATATTTATTTTTCATCTCCTTTTTTCGAAAATTTACCACATCGTCTAAGCTAATTTAAGAACTTAATTCGAAAATTGCCAAATATGATCTTAATTTTTCTAATATACTCAAATATGCATTTAAATGCAATAATGACAAAATATGCAAAAATATGCAAAATAAAATTTTTAATTTGATCTCCTGGTGTTATGAAACACATTTGTTATTCACTAGAATTTTTCTACGATCTTTCTAAAAAAATTTGAAAAAACTAGAAGTCCTCAGCCCTAGTTATGTAAGCGCATATCTCGCTAATTACTCGGTGAATTACAGTGCGGTTTTCACCAAAAGATTGACCTAGTCTCGGGGAAGGTTTTGAGCTATAGTACGTCTCAAAAGTCCAACCCCTAAGGGGATTTAAAAGGGTAAAACTGGAAAAAAATTGCCCAGCCGGAACACCGGTAGAGCTCCGAGTATAAAATTTGGTCTACAGTTTCGTTGCATTTAGTAGAGACCCCTGAAGAAAGGGTTTTCCGAAATTCAACTCCAAAGGGGTTGAAAAAGGGTGAAAAAAAATAATAATATTTGTAACGATAATAGTTTATTCAATAGCAAAAGTAATGACAGTATAATAATAATACATAGTAATAGTGTAGTAATCTTTGTTTCATCCGTCGAAAAAGAAATCTAATGCTTTCCAATGACCATCAACAACGCCCGTTTGTCGAACATCAAACGTTGAAAGTTTTGATCTGACCGTCCTATGTTTTTCCCACGGTCAATTGTACGCGGTGGCTCTGTCACGTGTCACGTGCAAACAAAATGTGTTCGTGCTGGCTCTAGAAGGCGGTGTATGTGTATCTGGAAATATCGAATGCAAATTGAAATTATAAAATTGAAAAATGCACGTTTAAAATCAAGCAAAATTTAAAAAAGAAAATGTTCATTAGAAATACAAATAGATTAGAAAAAAAAATTAAAGAGCATAGATCATAATAATACCAATAGAATAGATTGCGCTTTAAATCTTAAAAATATTTCCGTTTAAAAAGCTGTGACGGCCGCGAATGCGATGTTTCGTTTCGCTTTTTCACATTTATTTATCGTCCGAGGTCATATTTTGCAAAATAATAATAAATTATATTCGACAGATGTCAATGACCCATACTCCTCGTATATTAATAATGTAAAAATTTTACAAAATATTTAAAAAAAAACAACCCTACCACAGACGTTATTATAATCGACATGAAATGCGTCGGTACGAAAGAGATTTCAAAAGATATAGTCGCCGAATTTAACGTTCGAAAGATGACGAAAGAGTTTACGGGGGTGTGGACGACGACGAACGTCCCCGCGAGGAGTAAGTAACCGCCGAAATGGGATTTTGTTTCATCGTTCCGGTGTGGAATCGTTCGGATTGGAAATTATTATTTTTATTTTGACGACTTCAATAAAACGGTCAAAGAGGCGTGTTTAAGGTCGCACGGTTGAAAGTACAAAGGATAATTATTATCAACGGTCGTCGTCGATCGTGCCGAAGTTTTTTTTATTTCAAATGTTTTTGAGCCGCTGCGCGTTAATTCGTCGAGAGAAAAAATAAAACGCTAGTCGAATATTAACAATATCTATTACATACTTTTATATGCATATTTTCGTTATCTATGTAGATAATTCAAAGAATGCCTACCGAGAAAATAATATTAGAAAGAAAAAAATGGCTCAAAATAACATATTATTATGTAATTACTAATTAATATATACGAGTATATATGCACCGGTAGAATTTACACGTTACGGGTGTTATAATTTTTTTTTTTGTGTCGAGGAGGAGAACGTAAAGTATGATGTCTCGCGAGTTAAAAGGAATATAAGTATTGCACACTAATAAAAAGAAAACCACCTTTTAGCATAAGTTAGTAAGGACGAAATTAAAAGTCACGAACAAAAAACATAAACCTGTGCGATTTCTCGGACAAGTAGCGCCGTTGTCTACTCGTCGACGTCCTCCTCTTTTTTTCTCGTCGTCTACGCCGCCGTCGGTTTCGCAGGACTCGGCGGCCGAGGACGAACGGAACCGACGAAAATGTCGTTCGCGGCGCTTTTCGCGACCGACTTGCGAGCGCCGGCGTTCTTCTCGGTCGGCTTCGTCCACACCGTCGGCGTCGGACGACCGCAGTGGTGGCGCTGAGGATACACGATTTTCGACGGGACGTAATTGAATTTGAATTTCCTCGAAACGGGCTTCAACAGCTTGCCCGCCACGTTCCACGGCGTCGTTTTGGCCGTTGTCGAGGAAATCGTTCGCGGCCCGGACGAAGGAGGATCGTCGCAGCAGCTCTCACGCGGTGGCCGCACGACCAAAACCGGTATCCTCGACTTTCGTGGTGCGGCCGTCACGTCACGCGTTTCCGGACGCGGCCCGGACGAAGGAGGAGGATCCTCGCAGATTTTGCGCGGCCGCAGGATCAAAACTGGTATCCTCGACTTTCGCGACGCGGCCGTGACGTCACGCGACCACGACGGATAAACTTCCGTTTGTGTCGTTGCGTCACATACGACGACGGGCTTCGGCGAGTCGGCAGGAGTGATCGCGGGAAATTCGTCCCGGGTTGTAGTTCCGGGTACAACTACCGACGATGCGTCTTGGACGTCGTCAACGACGTCCTGCAAAAGGATCGCCGGGTTTTCGTCGTCCTGACACACTTGTGACACCGGTGTGTCCTCGTACACGACGGCCACGTGTCGGTGCGCGTTTCTCACGTTCGCTCTCCGGAGTTCGTCGAGCAAAAATAAAACGCGATTGGCCTATATATTATTTGTATAGGATTATTAATTTTTCGCATTTTTCATCTCAATTGTTATTTATTACGTGTTCAGCGTTGTCGGCACGTATTATGTGATGGACCGCGGGTTCCGGCGTCGGCGGCAACTTGTCGCGCAGAAAACGTTCCACCATTTCGTCCTCGTCGATGATGAATTCGATCGGGTCCGGTCGATCCCCGCAATCGAATATACCACTCATCGCGGCGTCATCGTCGTCCTGCAGGACTCGTTCGGCGAAAAGTCCGCCGCTAAGGTTCTGCGGACGCAAGGAGCGCGCGTTATTATTATTGCCGCGAGACGTCGTCGTTTCGCCGTTATACTCTACCGTCGTGGGATTCGAAACAAATCGATTCGAACAGATCGGTGGCGGCGGCGGTTCGTTCGTCGTCTCGTTCTGTTCGCTCGTTTTTTCTTCGTCGGCTCCGCGGGGCGTTTCTTCGGGCAACTCGTTTCGCCGCAAAAAGCCTCCGCTCAACATATAGACGATGAAAGAAAACATATTTTCGAAATGGTATTTCGATATTTATTGTCAATAAACAATTAGTCGCCGGATAGCTTCTAATTTATTTACGGTTTTTCGCAAGATCGCTGAATGATTCGAATTCATAAAAAAAATCAATCACTACACGTACGTGTATTGTTAATATTATCGTTGCCAGGCGATTTCTCGTCTCGCCTCGAAAGCGAGTTCCAGCCAGTTTACTTCAAGTTCGCGGCGCGAGCGAGCGAGTAAAATTTACATAGCAGTTACACGCCGTCGTCGTTCTTCCTTTGCCGTCCAAAAGCGAGCGCGCGCTGTGTGTTATATTATAAGTTTATGACTGTTAGGAGCATCGCGAACGTTTGCCGGACCGTAGGATCATATCGTACGGGGGCCATATCGCATGTGCATTGTGCGTACTAGTGTTGGGACATATATTCGGATTTTTAAATATCCGGATAATTCGAATTATCTGCGTACGTATCGATTTTCGGTTTTCTTAAAACGTACCCCTATAAATGTACAACATACAATATATATGAGCGGGTTAAAACCACAGCGGTGTAAACGTTAATTAGAGAAACGGTTTATTAAAAACTCAAAAATTAATCCCCGATGAAATTATTACCCGGAGGGTCAAGCCTCTAGTGGTAGAAGTTTGAGTAATGACTTACTTCACTTTTGCCTTTCAATAAATTGACTTTCAGAGATATGCCCACAATATGTAACTAATTTTTACAAAAAATACGACTTACGCCACTATGGCTTTAACCCACTCATATACTCGTATATCCGAACCCCGCGATCGAGATCCAAATTAATACGAGTTTTTATATTTGTTTATTTTTCGTCCTCTGTAATGATGGGCGGAGCGCTTTAAATTATATAAATAGTAAAAAGTAAATGCTAGTGTCCGACTGAAACACGTCGTCACCGACCGGGCAGATTTTTTTAATAAATCGTCCGACACTCGGTTAAAACTATACAAGTTAAACCCGGCGAATATAATATGCGTATATCACAACGCAAAATCCGAATCTATAGACTGTCTTATAGTATTTGACGGACTGAACGGATATTTCGCTCCGAATACATTCGTGATTAATTAGTAATTTCACTCGGACGCGAAACGGGGATAGGTATGAAACAAGGCTACTCGTGAAAACCACAATCGCCGTATAGTGATTTTAATCGACGGCGGCGTTTTTTTTTTTTTTTTTTTGTCGCACTGCCATAAGTTTTCGACCTCTGCAGTCTAATCGTTGGCTTTTTTTTTTTTTTTAACGCGCGCTCGTAAACTGTTTTAATTTTTTTTTACCGTTTTATACACACACACACACACAGCGTTGTATATAGCCCGAGACATTATGTTTTCTACTAAAAATCGTGCCGACACCACGTGCGCGACACGGCGGGGAGTGCCTAAATCTGGTTATCTCGGAGCACGCGTAACGGTAATAATAACATTATTATTATTTCTATTTCGATACTACTTTCGGACGACAAGACAGACGGCTAGTTCGGTAAGCACAATAGTATAATATCATTAATTACGCGATCTTTACGGTGGCCTTTCTTCTACTCCTCGTCGTCGTTGCGGTTTTTCGTTCGATACGACATGTCAGTCGGCGAGGGGGGGGGTTTCTTTTTTTTCATTATAATCGTTCCAATAGACTTAATCGGGGCAATTCGTTTTCACCGTCCGGTCACCTTTTTCTTTCTTTTTTTTCAAAATACACGCATTTTATGCAACGTTGGAGTTATATACAATATTATATACTTGATAATTAAAATGTAAAACTATTTTTACTCCATTTTCCATAAACATGAGCATATCAGGACTAATCGGGTACACGGTACAAAATATGTGACCAATGCGATCACAGGAGCGTTTATACACGACGTATTATCCCCGAAACGGCGTCTTCGATTCGAATGCGACGTGTTCGGACGGGGCCAGCTGCGTTTTACAGTTTCTACGTAAAAATAACCGACACGCGGAAAAAAGCGCCGGGCTCGAAAACCCTCGTTTTTTTTATAAATTCACTCGTAAAATCGCTTTTTGCTGGAAAAAAAAATAGTCGGCTCGTGTTTTCATTCGATTCTCACAACTCGAATGTCGGATGCCCGCGGGCGAGCAAAAAAATACGGGACAACCGTCGGAGTTTCGCAAGTCGTGTGTGACGCGAAGACCCGCGTAAAAAAAAACACTCGGATTATCGGCGCCTAAACCGTCGTCGGGGCGTACGCACGACGACCGTACTGTGTATGACGACATCTCCGAGCAGCGTCGTAAGAGGCGATTGTTAGAGCGGCAAATAATCGCGCAAAGTACTCTCGTGTCGGTTATTATATTATATTGTTGTGCGCGGAGAAATTTCGGCAATACTTGCGGTTAACGCCGCAGCCTCTATCGGGACGGGGTTTTTTTCATTTAATTTTCAAACATATTATATTGTATTTTATAGTGTCAAGGACCGTTGTCGCCGGATCGCAACAATTATATCGTTTCATCAGTGCGCTGTTGCGGTATAACAACGACAACGTGTCATCCCAATTATCGAACTAAAGTAACGAGCGCGCAAACCCGAACGGAACTTTCCTCCGTCGCGGACAGAATACAATTCATCGTGTCCTGTCGACGGCACGACGTGTACGTCGTCGTACACGGGCTTGAACTCGTACGGGATTAATACGATAAATAAGTTTTAACCCGTCGCGAAACAAGTCCGAAATTTCGAATTTTCAAGAACACGATTTTAAAACAAATACTATGACGAAAAAAATTCTCTAAAATTACACAAACGCATTTTCGCGTTGATTATTTCGCACGTACTATCATGGCGTATGTTTCCTGCAGTGACTTTTTGTCTGGAATGACGGTGCGATTTCAACATAGGTCTTAACTTTGAGATGTCATTTGTTTTTGGACTTTCAACGTCTGTAAAGTTTCGATTTTACGGGGTATATGTTTGAAACCGAGTTTGCACTCCATCCAAAAGTTAAATAGTTACACGCCGACGAACGCAATGACTGCACTGAAAGTACAGTGCGAGGCTGTGGAAACGTTTCCCCCATAGGACGACCTGTCCTCGTACGTCTTTTCATAATCCTTGTTTTTCGTCTTCGTACACAGCCGATACGTTAAAAATGTCTTATTTCGGAGAGGAGACCGAGTTTTTATCGTATCGACGACATATTATAAGACGATCGCGGAAGATCGCACGAATTACTCGACTATTGATCCCGCGCGAGAGACGAGGACGCCGCGAACAGTTATTATACCGTCGGACCACCGACCGTTGATCGCGCGATGGAAAGTGATTTTAACGCACGAATTATGGTCATAATGTCTGTCGCCGTACTACCACTACTACGCGCGAGATTTCTCGGCTAGGCGGCTGCCGGATAGACTTTTTGCGTAACGATTTGACGCGCTAACCCTTACATGGTAAAGCGTTCGCGAGCGCGCATATTGTATACGTTATATACTCGCGGTGTCGGCGGCGAAGAGATCGTTTCGAAAACTGCCGATTAGGCTTTGAATATTTCGCTCTAAACTAGTCTGAGTAGTATTTGTTTGTTTTTCCACGCTCTTTGGTAGAACGCGTCGCGCCGATCTCGTCCGTACAAGACGACTCTCTCTCTCTCGGTCTCTCGACGGCCCGCGGACGCGTTACGATTAGGACGAAAAAAAATTACACCGCGCGGTCCTCGCGATATTATTGTAATTATATTACGCGAGCTCGTATAACAGTGGTGACGGGATGACCAGCGCGAAACGGTATATTATACGGCCGCGCGGCGCGACAGGAGGCGTATTGAAACGACACGTGGCGCATAGTAATAATAATATTGTTTAATCCGTCCGGCGCCCTCCGCCTTTACGCTAGCCCGCAATTAAATCGATGGTTATTATTATCGCGTCGCGAGTCCGACGCTTTTTTCGACCGAAACGCGACGAAACCGTCCGTCACGCGTCTACCAAATAATATATGAGCACGCGTAGAAAACGTCCGATTCGCGGGTGGAGTTTTTTTCGTATTTTTCGACGTTTACCACGTGTGTAAACACACACTCCGTCGTCGTAACGAATCGCACGAGAACGCACGCTACGGCCGGTGTCTTTTTTCGGTACTATCAATTACCCGTTCTGCGGCACGTCGCGGTCGTAAAACAAACAGCGTGTTTTCGCCCGACGACGACGAATCGAAACGGTTTCGTTACAATAATCGCGTCGAGTGGCTCGCGTACGATTCCGCGGGCACGCGGCCCCGCGCTATCGGCTAATTACGCGTATGATTAAGGTCAACGACGAGCGTCTGGCGGTAAAAAAAACATCCTTACGCCTCCGTGCGTTAGTATTTAGTAGCAATTACTTTTACGCCGAGAAATCTCACGACTTCAATATTTATAATTATCGTTACTATTATGATATTATTGTATTACGATAGCCATTACCCACGAGCGTTGAAAAACGAGAACGTTTTTTTTTTGTTCCCTTCGCGTTGACCGTTTATCAAGCCGCGAGAACGTTTTCGTTTTCTGTCCATAACAATAATAGTGATACAAATTATTATTATTATTACGTGTGAAAATAATAAAACTAATAAGCCGGACGAGTTCTCCTGCGCCACGTGTAATGAGAGAGACGATCCATACACTTTTCGGTAGGCGAACAATAACGCATTAGAAATTCAAACGAAACTGAAAAAATTAAACATTGACATAAGAAAGCCAACGATTTTCGTCCGAATCGATTACATCCCAGCCCCCATCCCCTCGTCCACCTAGGTACTATTGTACGTTTTATTCGTTTTTTTCCACTTTGAACAAAGCCGGATTTTTTCCTTAATCGATTATGGCAGATGACGAGCAATGTTTTCGCGATCATTATTTTTAAATTTCGTATCACGTGCCGCACTTAACTTAACATCAAATTAATACAGCGGTTCCCGATGTTTTTTTATTCTACGTCCCCTTTGTGGATTTTCAAAAATTCTCACCTTTTTTACGAATTAAAAATAGTATAAAAAAATAAAATGCCTGTTTGTGCCTCCCCAGCAATGTGTTCACGCACACCAGGTTGGGTAATAATGTCAGGTAAAAATGTATTCAAGAATTTAAAAATCAAGTATCTCGAGGGCTCCGCGTGGTCTGGCTCGCTTTTTATATTCCTATATTACCTGCCAATAAAATTTCAATCTTTAATGATAACAATTAAACGAATTATAATATCATGTTGTCGTATCAAAAAAAATATAAAGCACCAAAGGTCGAATATTATAAAAAAATGTTTTTAGTTGTTAACCCTGTTTTATATGATTTCAGATTTAACACAAAAAGGCTTTTATATTTTTAATTTATGAAAATAATGTATTGATAGTAATACTTGTTAGTTATAAGACATGGTAATTTTTCTACCACATCGAATACTCGTTTAATACGTTTGAAATACCGTTCGTATTTTCTGTCCGCGAGGAGAGTTTTAATTGATAATACCACGGGTTGGCGTACATACTTCTCGTGCTATAATCGATATACGTTGCGGTTTACGCCGTTTAAGTAAATACTTGTTGTTTATTTATCGCAGCCGTACAAATTAATAAAATCCTTTCTACACCGCGGTACGAATTATTACGAAAGTTTGCGGACAGTAAACGCCCAGCCGATCACTGCAGCGCTGCTGCAATCGTACGAATGAATACGAACTAACAGAAATAGATTTTCAACACACGAAATGTCTGTTCTAAAACGACTAAAACAACAGTGTCTCAACTACCCTGTTGTGTCTTAGTTGTAATCCCATAAAGATTGGTTAAAAAATAAATAAACAAAAAATCGCGTTTAAACTACACGGAAAATCTACACTGCGAATCTGCCGAAACAGAGATACTCGTACAGGATCGATACCGTTTTTAAGCGATTGGATTAATATGTGACCCGTGCTGGATTGAAGGTTTCTGGAGCCGACAGCACATCGTCATACCTAAAAGGCCTTTAAGCGATTCAATTTACCTTGTCGATTATTTATTTCTAAAAAACGTTACTTTTCACGCGAAACGGCCAATTCGCGCGACGAATAAGATTTTCGCGTCGGAGAAACGCGTGAATATCATAATATATTTTCGCTCGAAAATATCGAGCCGGATTTTTCTCGGATCGTAAAATCACGACAAACGCGACGGTAAAGCGATCGTTTGTTTTGTCCGCACTCGTCGATCCGGAGATGTGTCGTCGTCAAATCGGTACGTTTTCGCGGAGCGCTCTGTATAAATACGCGCGTGCGTTTCGGCGATAAAACAACGAAACGAGCGCCGAGACGTGACGAAAAAAAAAAACTGAACGTTTACCAGTCGTAATGAGTAATAAGCGAGTAATTATGATATTCGTACGCAAACACTCGTAATGAAATTCGCAAAACATAATAATCGGTCACACAATACGTATTGTAGTGACGTATAGTGTCTCGCGGCCGCCGCCGTCGTCGTCATCGTCGTGCGCCGCGCTGTGTGGGAGACGCCTTGAATCCAAATAAAAAAAAATTATTTACGTCCAATTAATGTGTACGCAATCTTTTCGCGTCGCCGGTAGCGTGTTGTGTGAAAAAAAAAACAACCGACTTTCGGATGCGGCATCGGCCTCCGTCGGACGAACGGGTTCGCCGGAGGGCGCACGTGGGAAATCGCCGGCACGCGGCGTCAAGGAAACGGACGAGGATATCGCGTGGGCGCACGGAAAACGAAACGAATTCGTTGTTTTATTTTTTCATTTTTTTTTTTTTTTTTTTACCTCGAAATTCGATTGTGCGTGAAATGACTGACGTTTATTAATTTATTATATGTTTACTTGCTTTTTTTTCCCCCCCTTTTCTTTGCCGCCGCGCACGGACATGCGAAGGAGAAAACGTTTTCGATCCTTATCGCTCATCACTATTTTGTATCTAATTCACGTGTCACGAATTACGGTGAAAACAAACAAAAAAATCATACGTATTTAAACTTTGGGATTTTTTTTTTCTCGCGATAAATACACGTGAGAATACACGGCCGATTGAATTGCGTAATATAAATTAAACTTAAATTACACAGCTGGAAGAAAAGGTCTTCGTGGAAAATTCACTTCACGCGATAAAATGTATTTCAAATATACGACCGAGAAAAGAGAGCGAGAGTGAGTACAAGAAAAGAGCGAAAACCAATAAGGTTCAAGTGCACGCGAGTTCTTTCGCGTTTCGTTTTTCAATACCGTTCTCTGAATTTCTGATTGAACTTTTTGAAATTCGTTTGAATTTAGGCGTTCTAAACATATACCGATTTACTAATCGCGAGCAATACTAACATTGTTCGCGCTCAGTTTTGCATTTTCTTTTAGAAGTGGTTTAAGGGGTCGTCGGGTTGAGTACTTGATAGTTTTACATTTGGATAATATACGCGCACAGCTGGTAAAGTCAATCGATGGCCAAGAATAGAGACCATTGGTAGGACATTTTGTTTTTTACTTCGAAGAGTTCGTTCGCACAGCGCACTGTGATCGACTCGTGTCAAATATACTCGGCGTGTACCTAACACGGGTTAGACGAAATCCGGCGCAGTCGTCATTTTCGGCCTAATCCCACATCGACTCTGCGTCGCGGTAATTGTTCACGCCGCGTAAAATAACAACAACAACAACGATATATCTTTTGCCGACGATCGGCCGCGGGCAGATTCCGATTACGTTCGTATTATTTTTACGGGCACTACACACACTCTGTACGCTCCCCGGACGTTTAATCGTTTCTTATTACCGTCCCCTCGGCAATACGACCCGCGTCCGAAGCCAAAAACACTCGGGCCTCGGGTCGTCGTCGCCGTACGCGCGCTCGCTTACCTACGGGTATTATTATTATTATACGCGCGCCGGAGCACATAACAATAACAATATTAATAATCGTAACAGTGTATCGCGCCGACGTGTTACGATAACACGACGTCGTATATCATGTTAATAATGTTATTATTAATAATAACACTATCGTACGAAATCTCGGCTCTAATTCCATCTGCACTTTCTATACGAGCGGTTTTTCCGATCGGCTTTCTACGCGGGCGCACGTGAAAAAACTTTTCGGACCATACATTTTACCGCAAAACGATCATAAAACCGTCGTTGTACCTCGTATTATAATTCGCCATAATCGCGACGCATACGTTTTATACGCGCGCTCACACAACACGACCGTCGTCGACACGTGTGTACGACGTACACTCGCGCGTATACGACGTATACAAGTATTCAAGTCGCCCGCACACGAAATCGGCGCGTTATTGCGCGCACGCGCGATTATTATCGACTATTGTTTCCGACGACGACGACGATTTCACCCAATCTCTTTCGCGCCGAGAGAGCAACCACCTCGTCCAGCGTTATGTACAATACACGCGCGTTAATCTCGTTTTAATATTCGTGAACGCGCCGATTTATACCGGGGATACACTCTGGCCATTGTTCGATCAGCGGAAACGTTCGCCGCCGGCCGATCGGCCACACGTTTGCCGTGTATATAATAATACAACGTGTACGCTATTACAATATACATATTATATAGAGACGCGCGAGTAACATTATTATTATTATTATGTTAACGACATATTATAATATTGCACGTCGGTCGGGGGCATTGGCGGGGATGTCCAGATGTCAAAAGTTCGGGGGGGGGGGCTAAAATTATTTTTGTAAATTTATAAGAAAACCGCGGTCGCACATCTTCGAGTGACTTTTACACACACTATTATACCTAGGTACATAATATAAATACCACATGTCGCACTTTTTTTTCGCACGGTGAACTTTTCGTAACCCATAACGAAAGTTTGAACATTAGGCTATTGCTCTTCGAGATTTGACTCGACTGGACACTTCACTAATGTTCAAATGTTATGGCTGAGAACATCTTCTAAATCGGTGGTCGTTTGTGGACACAACTAGCGCTAGTGCTGTACCAATACTATTATTTCCTACTTGAGAATATTGTTCATTTTCAATGAGAATAACCTCGATTAGATTGGAACGCGTCTAATAGGATTGGATTTAAAATTTATAATACCTATCGTGAAACGTGAAAACGTGAGTGTACACAAAGAGATCGACGCGCGTACATCGAAACGGCGGCGTTTAAAATACCTAAACAGTTTGTTCAAAGTAAATCGAGTAAATCGATTCGTTCGTAATCGTATAGTACTTCGGTTGACGATTAACGTTCATCCTATATAGCTGGAGGTTAATCGTATATATTGCTCGAGTAAAGTCTAAAAAAAAAAAAACAGTGCGAGACGAACACTGCCCACCCGGACGATCGGATAACGTCGAATCTTCCAATGCGGAAGAATAATATATAATGACAAACGTTACTCGAATCACATTTTAAAAATACGTACAGAAATGTCCATTACGTTCCGGCGCGGAATAACATTTAACAGTACAGTAGGCGTCTAACCCATTACATAAGGTAAGAAACCATATCGATCGCGGACGCCGTTTATCGTGATACATATTATTCGGTCCGCGTGTAAAGTCGAGCGTTTCTCGAAATTAATATTTATTTTTTTTATACACGAAATAATAATATTATACACGGCTCGGCGGCGGCGGTCGCGTTTTTAAAAGTAGAACGAAAAGGTCACAAACGCGGGCGGCCGAATCGCGTTCGAAAGTATATATAATATAAATACATTTAATATACGATGTGTGTACGAGCAGAGGCCGTATTATCCAACATAAGTCACGGCGGAAACAACTTTCCTCATATGTGTACGCGTATATTATTATACGCGTGATGTATATATATATACTTTTTGTTATAATTAAAACGTTTATAAAACATATTGTGTGCGACTCGCGTTATATGTAGAATATTATATATTGCCCGGGTATGTGTGTTAGGAACAGAAATTCGGCGTTCATTCGCATTCGACCCGTAATCCTATAGGCGCGTACGATTGTGCGTGAAAAACACACGCGCGTGTGACGTGGACGGCAGCGTTCATTGTCGCACGTCCGTCCGCCACTGTAGGACGTGAATCGTAATTCGGTTCGTAGAAAGAAAATTAAATGCGTCGCGCGTACGCGAATAACTCTATGCCGCCCGACGACGACGCCACCGAAAATCTGTGCGTAAAATACATAAAAAATAATAACAATACCACTCGTACCTGCGCGGAGGTGCCGTTTCGCGGGAAAGGGCGACTCGGACCCATCGGCGACGTTTTTCTCCGGCGAGTAGGCCGACTACCTAAAAAGGCCCCTCTCCCTTTTTTTAAATTTTAACAGAACAGACGTAATATGAAATGAAAAACGGAAATTTTTAATCGATAATATCACACGTGAACGACAGTGACACAATGGTATAGATACAAAGCTCAAGTGACTGACGTTTTTGAAATTTAGGTGAAGTTACGGGAAGTTGATGAGTCTTGGCCGACTTGGCTCGAGTCTCTGGGAGGGTTATCGCGGGGAGTGGGAGTGGAGAATAACGTTTAAACTGGGTTATGGTGTTTTATAGTTTTTTGCGCGAAAGGAGATTTCAACAGGTTTGATTTTATGACGCTTATAAAATACTTAATAACGACGTGCTGATTTTTTTAAATGTTTTTTTTTTTTTTCAATCTGTCGTCGAGATTCCGACCAGAAGACTTTATTGGTTCGGTCGTCAAACTCAGATGTCTGGTTTCTGATTGACGGTTTTGTCTATTAGGAGCATTCGGGAAGTCGTTTTTTGAATTTTCCGACCGTCGTCGTCCAAGTATAGTTGCGAAAACCGACACGAATGATTACGAAAAAATAGCAAAATTTACGAGCTACCGGTATGCCACCGGTATGCCACCGGTCGTAAAATTTATAATTTTGTATCGCCATTAGCTAGAGATATCCGATGAGAAAACTTTGTTCGTCACAAACGGTACTACAAAATGTTCTTATAGGAAAACCAGATAAATTTCGTGTCATCAGACAAAATTAAGTTTTTATTCCTTTTTTTTTTGCCGAAGTACTCCAAGAAGTATTAGAACATTTCAAAAAAAAAACACCACCTTACAGTAAATACGAAAAAATCACGAGATTAAAAATATTTTAATTTAGAAAAAAAAGTTATTGCCGAAGACGATCGCGGCGAAGACGACCCCGTTATATTACTCTAATCGCGTGTGGTATAAATACGCGATAATAACGGTCGTAATGTATCTCACGAAGAGCACGGCAACGACGAAGATATCGTTTCGCGTTGTTTAATCGCAATGCGGTTTACGCGTGAATCATTCGTTTTGCTTTACAAGGTCCCGCGGGGCGGACGGACTTTTAAACGGCGGAAATCCATTCGGCGGCGCGCGCGCGCCGGTAATGGAAGAAACTCCATTAACTTATGGAAATGAACGACACCGAATTAGTATTATTATATTACGTCGTGTTACACGTGTATGGCGAATAACGTACGGACAATTTTATCGCATAATATATTATATATTTCGTAAACGGAAGGTCGCGACGCCGCTTAAGACAATAATATATTATATCCGTTATTATATTCGTACGTCGCGTTTGGCATTGATACAGGAGGACAATAATTTTGTTTTACGTACACACTCGTTAAAACGTATAAAAATCCGTTCACTCGGGACACACAATATGTGTATTATTATTTATAAACATTACCATATTATAACGTGTATATGCGCGTGTATAATATCGCGTAGTGTATTTTTTAAGCGCATATATTATAATATTTGCGGTCGACAAACGAAACCTTTCTCGCCCAGTGTTAAAAACATAATAACGTTATAGTCCGACCGCGCGGTGCACTGCGCGATTTATCGAAAAAAAAAAAAAAAAAAAAACAGCACGCGAAAAGCATGTCGTGCCATTTATTATAATATGTAGGTAAGCAGTTCGCCGTCGAGTCCGAATCATCTAGAGGAAGACGAAAAACCGTGTTCCTCGTGGATATATCGCGCGCGTCGTCGTATCCTGGCGTCGAGTACGACAGTAATTTATTTTTATTTTCATTATACCGGTAGATTTGTCGGGACTTCTTTTCCGATCGTGTACTTGGTTTTTTTTTTTTTTTACTCTACGTTTTCACCGTGTTGTCGTTGATTTCCAGCAGTGAACCGCACGCAGAACGAGCGTAACATATTAACGTAACTGAAAACGCCGAGAAGCGTGAAAATCGACGACTGCACAATCAGTATACGGACGGGGAAAAAGTAAAATCGAATTTCAAATCAGAACTTTGTCGCGGCTCTTTATACCGCGTACGGTGCTTCTCGCCGTAGGACAATGTCGTCAAGGAGCAATAATATTTTACGTGTTTTATTACATAACGAAAACACACACACACACGTTCGACGAACACGAATAATAAAAATCCTTCTGTAAACTCGGGCGGCGCACGAACAGCGGCGATTGTATTATGTTCTCTCGGTCTCGTTTATTTCACCATCAGAGAGAAATTTCGAATTCCAATCAGTTTATCAGCTGTATAGTACCGAAAATCATTTTTTTTTGATTTTATTTTATTTTTTTGTATTAATTAATTGAGTTCCGTTCTTTACAAAATCGTCCCTACGAATTCGTTCCGTGGACAGTGCTGAGGAGATGTTGAAAATTCAAATATTTCAATTCGTTTGCAGTGCTTTCCATCGATGTTGTGAAATTATCGACGATTTCTTGTCGAAAAGTGCTGCTCGATGCACTGCCACCGCCTCGTGGGCATTTGAGGATTTCGAGGAAGCGTTTTACTATAGTAATACGATACATTTGCATTAACGATTATAAAAACAAATACTGATTGCGAGTTAAAATAGCAATAAAACAGTCCATGTTATCCATCTCTCCCGTGTTAGGGGGAAAGCCTTGAAACCGATTTCAGGACAATTATTTTTTCCCTAAATATCGACGGAGGGCGGCGTGAGATTTTTGAAAAGCCAAATAGGAAAAATAAAAGAAAAAAACCTTGGGAACACACTGATATTATACGCGTGTCGTACGAGAGAGAGGCAAAGGAATTTGTTTTTTTTTTTCGAACGGCACTCGTCGTGATGGTCGTGTCGGCGCGACGAGATGAAGACGCTTCCATTAAACGCTCTCCGCCGCCACCCCGCGGACGAGACTGCAACGGTAACCGTGACTTATGTAATTACACACACGATAGTTCCATAAAGATGTAATTACGCGTTGCGCAACGAGTCGTTCGCACACGCTGCGGCGAGCGGGCGGCGGTAGCGTTCGTGCCGCAAGTCCGGTCGTCGTCGTCGCGGCGAAATATGGTCAACTCGAGAGACACCGTACAGAGAACCTGCAAATAACAACAACTCGGTGTCATACGGTGATTTATCTCGCGGTGGACACTGCGAACACGATATTATTATTGTTATTTCAGCCGAGACGTCTTGCCGTTCGCATGCGGTGAAGGGATTTTTCGTTTAGACACACACGAGCTCGTATTGCGATTATTATTATTATTATGATATTATTGTTGTCGTGTTGTGTGTGCACACACGCGTTTATTCATAAACGTATACGGCGGCGAATTGCGGAACCGCCGTACGATTTCTCGGGCGAAAATAAATCACGTCGGTGTTTATTTATTATTATTATTATTGTTGTCGTTGTTACGAGTTTTTTTTTTTTTTACGCTTTTGATTATTCTTTTGTGACGTCGGGTTTACGCGGCCCGCCCGCACGACGACGACAAATTTGTCGATTGATTTTACCCAACAAACGTCGGGCGGACAATCCGACTGGACGGCCGCTTTCAAAAACGCACTTGTACGAGTATTTTTATACGTGTATTACGCGACGCGTGACTACACCGGCACGCGGCTTATCGGCGTTACTTCGCAATCGCGATCGAACGCCGGGCGTTAAAATTATATTATATTGATCGAGTTCGCGTCACCTACGTCTCGCCTCCGATCGATTGTTTACTCCGAGATATTACGTTCTTTTTAATAAACATGTATACATGTTTACAAAGCGGGACAGTGAGTGTTTTTTAACGAATTCGTCTCGCCTGAAAATATAATACGACGTCGACTAAAAAGTTTTTCGGTTGATTTTTACAAACGATATGAGCAAGAAGTAAGCATTCGTTGTCGCGTCTTTGAAAGCTGCAGGACATGACGTTTCGCAACAGTACGCCAATATCGATTACGGGGGTTACCGTGGTGGTGTTAAAATCGCCCGTTTCACTGCCCCACCCTGTACTCAGAGTGCACGCGTTTAATCGATTTCTTAAACTCGACCCGCCGTCGGGTTTTGCCAATTATTATGCATCTACGCGCGGCCAATATTATTGCACTTCTGGGGCCGGGCAAACGTTCGCAGGTACGCGCCGAAAGATTTATTACGTGTATACGTATACGACCAGTCTTTGACTTATTTTTCAACTTTGAATCAGCTCAAACCGTCAGGGTGACCGTAATCAGAAAAATGAATAAACTGAACGATCGTCACCCCTCTTCACACTCACACATACATAGATATTATGATAGTTCCGTTTTTCTACACGATTTTATAGCGAATATCGGACACTAAACTGCAGTAGGTTACCGATGTAGATGTCTCGCAGTGTTCAAAAAACCCTGTACTTAAAATCAGGAGTAAAATAACTATTGTCGGGTGAATCTTTTATTTATTCGATTAAAAAAAAGGGTAAATACGGGATGACAAACGAGTGCCGTTTAATACTTTTTCGAGACGAAGAGACGCGAAGATTAAAAAAGGAACGACGTAATTTTAAAAGTGATGTATGGTCAACGCCAAGGAGGCATGCCGAGTCTAATAAAAAAAATAAAATAGAAACTGCGTCTCCCGTTCGAGAGCAAAAAACCGAGTTTCTACACGCCAGACCGATTTCTTTGAATCGATACAATCGAGTAGCTCAATAACTCGTACGTATACATAGCACTACGAATATTTTATACGAATTTTATTGCTCACGGTGTGTATAAGTTTATATTACGGGTACGCGTAGGATGTCCTAAAGCAGGACGAGAGAATCCATATTTCCAAACCGTTCGTAGCAACGCTCCAGGTGCCGTATAAAATGTATATTTTTACGTTTACTTCGCGGTATTGGAAAACATTTTTTTAGTCGTTACGAACAATATTTCTCGAGATCCTTTCGACTGTTCACATTCTAATCGAGTTGTGCGCGTTATTGCCACTTTAGAGATAATGCTAATGTG
Organism: Drepanosiphum platanoidis; assembly: GCA_948098885.1. Classification (NCBI taxonomy): domain Eukaryota; kingdom Metazoa; phylum Arthropoda; class Insecta; order Hemiptera; family Aphididae; genus Drepanosiphum; species Drepanosiphum platanoidis. The sequence goes on from OX402529.1 coordinate 21,186,317, forward strand.
TAGTACTATTTAGCCATTACGTCACGGTGTTCGCGGGTAGCAAAAACACCGTACGGATGGTCGAGTAAATACGTTGCCGACGTTTTACTCCTTAATAAATGACCCACGGCCACGAACGTGCCACAATAACAACTCGACGCGAGCACAGTACAATTAATAATTATGAAATTCGATTTGAGTTCGAACGCAACAACAACGGCACTCTCGAATGCAACGCGCGGAAATAATTGAATGAATACGATTTAATGATTTTTACCCGGTCGCAGGCGTAACCCGTATTATTATTATTATTATTATAGGAAAAATGTGTTTTTGTAATAAATCTTTTTACAATGAGTGAGATTTTTCTAATAATACGATATATTAATCTTCAAAAAAAAAATAAATAAATAATAACTCGACTCAAAATTAAAAGTGTACTCGGACGCAACGCAATGTTTTAAATCGATCGCTATCGAAGACGAGAGTAGAACTCGAGTAAATATTTTTATATAACTATAATGACACGAAGAGGTAGTCCGCGTCAAGTTGTTATGTAAACTTCAGATTACCGAACATTATGATATATTTTACTATGGTTCATCAGAGTATTTTAATTACAAATTTGTGTAAATCATTTTTAACGGAACGAGTCATCTATTCTTTTTAATAATCTTAAAATAAAACAAAACTATCTATAACGAAATATTCCTGAAAATCCTAGACACACACATATCATATATGTATTATAAAAATAGAAGCCCTTTTTTTTAATATAATGTAAAATCGAAAAGTACTCGATGAATTTTAGTACGAATTTCACTAACGAATTGACCAAGTCTCGGGGATTTAGGCAAGTCTAATTTCTTTCGGAATACCGTATAGTTTACCGAATATAATATCGTATAAGAGAAGTCTTATTACAATTGATTATCACAGACAGTTGTTTAGATTAGGGAGTTTCTCTAGCAGGCCGTGTGAAGAGGGGAAAATATTACTCAAACACTCATACGCGAAACGTTTTTTTAAAACAAACATGTTATACAATACGCAGAAGACTTTAGAAACTATTCTCCCGAGAATACTTGTAAGTGCACTTACCTTTAAATGGGGGCGGCGAAATACACAGGATGTTTGCATGTCTCTTCACAGGACCGGAACAACGCGCGTGCATAATGTATTCGACGAACATCTTGCGATCTGAAACGGGCCGACTGCGATCGTGCCAGCACGTACTGAGTAATTACGACCTATAAAGATAACGATAATAAATTAATAATAAAAAATAAAAACGTGCTACTCTCGGTTCCGCAAGTGTTCCGGTCGGCGTTAGCGACGTCGAGAGACTGATCGCAGTCGTCACCCAAAAACCTTCGTGGACGAACAAAGGAAAGACGACCCTTAGCCGACTGGCGAGCTAGGTTAGGTTAGGTATATCGATATAGCGTCGGACAACATTAGAAAGTGAATCGAGCGTTTCGATCGATCGCTTAATTATTACGACTGCAGTAGACGTTATAATATTATTTATCTTTTTATCCCTTTCAAGTACTTTTCGTGTGTATAAAAACAACACTTGTCGATTTGATCGAATTTGATTTGTTCATAATGACTATTGTTCGTTTTTCGACGCGTCCTGTATCAGTTGTAAAATCGAGATTGTTTTTAATAATTAATACACGGTGGGTTACAAAGTATACGTATAAAACAGTGAAATCCGGCCATCGTTAGTGACGTCATAAGATGGTAAAACAGATACGCCGGAGCGCGAGATTTCTATCACGATCACTATAATATTATTGTACTCTATATATCGATGTAGGCATTACGGCGGTTTCCAAAACATTTCACAAAGCCCGAATATTTCACGGCGTGAAACCAATAATATTATCGATTGTTTTGACATTGAATCGAGTGAAGTGTCCGCCGCGGTCATTACGACCGAGTAATATCAGGGGGAAAAAAGCAATTTCAGAGAAAACTATGTATAAAAATCACGAGTTCGCATAATCCACGCGTATGATACCAATATGCAAAGAGTCGCGAGCGCGCGTGACTTTGGAATAGTAATAGACGCGTTTATCGTACGCTAACAATTATTATTATTACTGTAATGTATGAAAACTGTGACGACGGTGGCGGCGTGATATTTGAAAACACACATGTTCGTTCGAACAGTTGCTATTTGTATTAACATAAATCAACACGAATTCGCGCTGTCGAGCAACAGACGCACGCGTGTTTGAAATTCATGTTACGTAAATCGGGTATAATTATTCCGAAAAAGTAAATAATATAACGTTATTGCCGAAAATACGTACAAAACAAATATTAAAAAATAATGTACTTCTATACAGCGTATTATTGGACACATACCGAGAAAAAGTGCACGTTTTAAACACGTTATACTGTTATAGTATATTATATATTATATGTTATGCGATAAATTGGCCGTCATATAATTATTATGATGATGACATTGTACCCGAGGCGTGATTTCGGTTTGTTTTTTTTTTTTCGGTTGTTGAGCTTTTGGGCACACCGATTTTAACGTTTCGCCGAGCCGTTTAAAACGTATTTAAACATGTTTCGCCCGAAAGTATGTAATTACATTCGCACACCTTCGCTTTCACAATTCTCGTCGCAATATTATACCGTCAAATCGGACGAACTTTAAACAGACATATAATATATTGAAAATTCAAAATATTATTATACTCATATTGCAACAATATAATATGACGAGTACGTATTATTAAAAGAACAGGCCATTTTTATGTTCGCATTTTGTGACGACGCTATTTACATTTTTTCCAATTTTTTATCATAGAGCTGTTCCAAATACCTTGCCAAGTGTCACCGCGTCGGCCGATTTTTAAAATTCGAATTTTAAATGGGTAAAAAGGGTGAAACTAGAAAAATTCGCCTGGCCGGAACCGCTGGAGCTTTGAGTATGACATTTGGTCAGCAGTTTCGTTTTGTATAGTGGAGACCCCCTGGGAAAGGATTTTCCGAAATTCGACCCCTACCGGAGTTAAAAGGGGTAAAAATGAAAGAAAAATAAAAAGTCGTACTGCACACGGGCGAAGCCGGGTTATTCAGCTAGTATTATATAAGTCAATCATAACCGCAGAAGCTGAAGTGCATTCCAGGAAGACCAATTATATAATACTGTGCCTACTAATGGTGCCTTCGAAACCCTGTCGGTACTCCCTTTCCTTATAAAAATAACACTGTGCGCATGTCGAAACAATCAGGTCGATAAATAAAAAAACGGCGTATTAATAATGCATTATTATTACAAGTTTAAACAATCACATAATATCGCATTATATACGTATATTATATTATTATATATACAAAAGTGAAACGATACGACGACGGGCGATGTCGGTAACTACGACTTTTTATCTACTTCCTGATATGGTTTTTAACACCGCGGATGAAAATTGTTGAATAATTGCAACTTGTAATCTACAAGAATGTGATCCGGCTACATTGTGGCTCGTAATAATTATAATACATGAAACTATTAAAGGTACTGATAATAATGTATAACTATTAATTTATTATTATTATCACGTGCGACGTAGGTACCTGCCCGTACTCCGGTATTGAGTGGAGTAACTCGGCATTACAGGTGGGTTTCGTTCGTGATATCTGTATATTATATGAAAATATTGTGCAACTTCTTTTATTTTATTATTTTTGTCGAGTTTATTATCAAACGCAGTGACTTTGAACACGTGTTTATGCAATTCAAAAGTTAATAATTGTTATACAAGTTCGTTATTAATATTTAATAGCCGCTCGTTCCGATGTATAATTGCGACAAATAATTAGTGTTTAGCGCGCTTGATTTCATATAGGTAATAATAATAATAGTAATAATAATAACCGTAATAACTAATAAATACGTTACAAAACATTAATCGTTTGGAAAGTATTTATATTAATCTATTTTTATGCTACTAAAAGCAATAACTATTTTATTTTTTTATCACCATTACTATTATCACAGCGGAGTGATTTATTTTTGTCATTACAGCGTCCGTGGAAACGTTTTAACGACGGATATTGAGTAACGTGAAAATCTAAACCCATTGAATTTTGCCAATATCGCCGCGTTATTTATGATTATGACGTATTTCCCGCTAAAATGCGATGGCTTATACGCCGTTTTCTTAATAATCTATCATAATATCCAAACTATAGTTTCACATTATATTTCAATGATTCTTTTCTCTCGCCACTACTACTCTATCGCTATTACGACGACGGCGGCGTTCGGTTAAAAGTCGCGTGCGATCACATAAATCGCAGTTCAACGTTAAAAACGCAATAGGCGCACGATGGCCGAAGATTTCTATGCAATTAATTTGCATAATATAATATAAGCATGAGTTATGTAGTAGTCATCCGCCATTAAATACGGATAAAATTCGCGCCCATTAAGGTGAGAATAATATTGCTTTTTTAATGACTTTACAAGTTGTAAAATATAATAGAATATTAATAAACATTTTAAACGTTGTTTAAGATTAATTTACCAACCTTGTAGTCCATACCGGGAACAATAAAAAATGCGTTGTGTATGTGTGCGCGCGAGAAGCGCTATTTTACGACCCAGGCACATTATCTAAAATTAACTAATAATTTTCATTTTTCTCGATTATCTTCGGTAGCCGATGGTGTCCGTTTGAAAAAAAAAAATAGAAATCTGTTAACTTCTTTTTACTTCGTAAACAATATAATATTGCTGTTAGCACGATATTGACACGATGTCGACCGAAATAACTCTGTGACTTAAAAATCAGCCGACCGTCGTCGAAAGTACAAATACGTTGTACCAACAACGCAGAATGCGAACGTTTGGTCAAACTGCGATGTTTGCACGTCGTGGTGACGACGAGGAGTGACGATCATATACGGACGTGCCGACGCGACGGCTCGGACGACGCGCAAACGATGGATTTTTCGAAAGAAATAATAGAAAAACAGCAGCGCTGCGACTCGATCGCGGAATGTGGGGCAAAGACGTCCGGTTTCGACCGGAGATGCGTCGTTTATACAGACACGGAGTCTGTCTTATTTTAACTGTTGTTTAATCGATCGGACACTTTTCAAATCTTTTCTAAACAATTAACGTTTTACAATTTTAAGGAAACGTTCATAAAAAAAAAAAAACAAACAAAAAATCACGTTTGAAAATAAAGATCGTAGAGGAAACTAGAAATCTTCGAGGTGGATTCTCGTCACTTTTGTTTTCTTTATCGCGGGGGCAATTACGATAAGACGTTATAGATAGAAACTAGAAATATTTCAATAATTTCTAATCTATAACGACAACCGCATAGCTGCGAGCCGCTTATCGATTGACCGCCGACGGAACAGAAAAGTCCACGCGCACACGATGTTTACTAGAGAAACGACGAGCGGTAGATCGGTCGTCAAAAGGTAGGTCGCACGCACATAACCGCAGCCGTCGTCGTCGTACGCGCGTGTGTAAATACCATTTATACGGCGAATACCGTTTCGCGTGCAAACATATCGCGTAAAAACAATGTAAATGTCGGAACGTACGAAAAATATCGAAAAACTGCAATTCACCCAAATCGTTTCTCGTCCGTTTCGTTTTGCTATCGAGTTGCTAAATTTTCAACGCTTTATTTTCGCCCATTATTTCCGATCGTTTCGCAAACGCGTCGGCCGCCGTGCTGCAACACTCGACGACTTTCGGTGGGTGTCAATTTTATAGTGGACGCGCGTTAAATAATTTCGTAACTGTACCTTGCGCGCTGGCTGCGGCGGCGGCGGCGGCACCGTAACACGAATTCGGTACAAAATACGTTTGTCCGACACTGGCAGCGGCGAGTAAACAAATACATAAATCAATCGAAGACGAGACTATAACAATACGACGACGTCATATCGCGTGCTCGCGTTGACGTAGGTGCCGATAGTGGGCAAATAGGTAGTGTACGTTATTTTGTTCGGAGGGAAACAAACGGAAATGTTCAGCTGTTCGAATAATTCAATGCGGTCTGCAAGTGATTTATTATTGTTTGCACTGGATTTACATACAACGACGATTATAATATTATTATAACGACGACGTGACAAGCCGGTTGTCTCGTAAAAATGCAATTATTTAAAGACTGCGGCGGCGGCGCCCGCGTTTGCCGCGGTATCCACACGTCCCCGCGCGCGTTCAAAGCAGTACGTCGTCACGCGTACGAGATTAAAAACGCGTCGACAACACGCGGCGGCGGCTCGACGGAATTCTTCGACGACGAGAATTTCGATTCGTTTATCCAGCTCACAGTGCACTCGCCAAGTCAATATTATTATTCATCGCGTCCACGTGGCGGCGATAATAATCGCGTCGACGCTTCGATCCGGCGTGTCGCATAACGTATATTGTATTTCATTCGGACGATATCGAACGACAATCCCCAACCCGAGCTCGTTTCAGGGACGAGACTGAAAAAAATTATTTACAATTTATCGTAGTTGAAAATACAAAAAAATTGTGTTAACGCATACAATTACTCGGCGTTTTTGATTTGTGAAAACCTTCAATTGAACGTGAGAGGAGAGTCTGATCGATATTACTTCGGATTCGACATTGAAATCCACCTTCGGCAGCAATTCTCGCGTTGAATTTCGGCCGAGTTTGAAAACTACAAGTCTTAAAGATTTGAGCTCCCGTATAGTAAACGACGTAAAGTCGTTTGCAATAATTGCGTTTCAGACGCCGTAAACGTTTTTGTCCGATCGCAACGTCGTGTCGTCGATGTTTATAATATTACGCTGGAACAATCGTCACGCGTTCGCAGCGACAATAATAAATATAATAAATAAATGAATAAAATTAAAATAATAAACTGCGAATTATCATACGTACATTGGCGGGTGCGTATTCGTGCGTACGAAAAACTCGCCGCCGCCACGGAGAGATGAACGATCGAACTATATAGATACGCGCGTATCGTATGATGCAACTATAGTGCAGTAGTTAACGGTCGACATGGAGCCTGCAAAAAATGACGCCGACTTGCCGCCATTTTCGATTTCAGAAGCCCATTCCGATTTTTATGCCCTCGTTTTGACCGTTCCGAATCCATATTCCGATACGACAAAAAAACAACAAATCCCACAATCGGCATGTCATTTTTTTTTTCCTTGCGTCATCTGTTATTGTGACCAGCTAGCGATCTAGATTTGAATATCTGTGGTAGATAACTGTAAATATTTCACTATCACAGTCTGCAAACACTACGGCACGTATACAATAATAACGTACTTTTTAATTTTTTAATTGTATTTATAGACTTATGATGTACAGAAAAAAAGACAGTATTATACAAAATGTGAATCGTTCATTTTCACAAAAAATGTTTATATAATCTACACACACATATATTTAACGAAATGGGCTAAACGATAATAGAGTCATAGAGATTGTTTTGCCGCGATGTATAAACTCTAATCGCCCCGCAGGAGACAAAAGTCCGGGTGGAAAAAAAATTCTCGAGGAAAAATGACGATAGTATATTATTGTTGTATACGAGAAAAATGTGAATAATATACATTATTTGTATGCAGTATTTTATTCGTTAACAGTAAACTGTTTTTGGCGAATAGTCTGTGTTTTGTCCACTCGCTAGGTCGGATAATACTGTCGATAAAATGGAAAAAAAAAATGTCCGTCGCAGCGACGAAATAACAGGAACGTACGAGATAACAATTCACGCGTCGCGTGAAGAGTCGAACTGTTTTGGACCCTTGGGCGAAAACATCGTGCGACGGAGACTTAAACGCGCATTGCAATATAATTACATACATATAAAATAGCGGCGAGTGCGAGTGGTCGCGTTTTCGGATATTTCGGCGGTAAACCGTCGCGCCCGCACACGTATCCTTCCGAGTCCATAACGAACCGCTTGTGCCGTCCATTGTCTTCGGAAACACACACGCGCGGTGACGACAACAACAATATAACCACATAATGCCTAATTTAGGCTCTTATTTATCAACGCTCGTTAAACTGCAGTCGTACGGAGAGCCTTTTTTTTTTTTTTTGTCACGATGACGCGCTTGTTCTATATATTTTATTATGTGTTACGTTTTACATATGCACCATGTACAACATATACACCTACTTCTATTTCACACACAAACACACACGCGCGCGTGGGGCTAACTGTATATTATAATATGTATCGTGAACTTGGCCACGTCGCAAGCGTGTAGTGAACCGAATCGGCATATATCGTATATATATAATATAATAATTTATATATATATATATATGTGCGTGTGAGCGTATTCATATATCATATCGTTCACTTTTGGCCGGTATAAAATGTACGGGTTTCTTCGCATTATTATTATTGTTATTACGTTGATACGTATATATATATATATATGTATGAATATCGAGAAGAAGAAAATATATAAAACGCGTTTCACGGTCCGCCGCGGTGATCGGCGGCGGCGGCGGCATATATGCGCGTTTTCCGCAAATGTAAAATATTATAATAAACGCACGGAATATGATATGCGGTGCCAGCGCGGGCTATATAATATAGGTGCAAAAAAACAAAGAATAGACAGTGTTATTATGTATCGTTACGGTATTTTTGTTTGCGGCCGTGCGCGCGCGCGCCTACCACGCGACTTATCTCGACGGCGCGGCGCGGCGTGCCTGTTTCGTATATAGTGTTTTATCGTATTATATATTCGATATTATCGCCACCGGTTCGACGATATCGTCTTGTCGTACGGAACTCGGAAACGATCGAGCTCGTTGCCCCGTCGTCGTCGAGTCGAGAATTGTCGTCGAACTTCAAGGATAAAGTATATAATTTTATAAAAGCCTCGCCCGACTTCTAACATATTAGACTGAGAGACGACGAGTCGTCCTTGAATTATTTCTTCTACCCTCAAATGGCCGAATTTGACTATTTGACTATTTATTTTCTACTATTACGCGAAAGATATATCCACGACTGATGACGAAAACCGGGGTTACTATTAAAAAAAACTCTAATTTTATTGCACTCGCGCGATCCGAAAAAAGTAACTTATAAACTCATTAACTTTTAATCATCAATCGATTAGTCATAATTTGTTTTCATTACGTTCAATACATTTAAAAAATATTTGTAGAAAAAAAAACATTATGGTTATCGATTGATTACATATATTTTAGTGTTTTGTTTAAACTATGTACAGATTTTGATTATTCCGGTCTTAAGAGAAAATCGTTTATTAAATATACATTCTAAGAAAAAAAAATGTATTATTCGATACATTCGTTCGTTCAATCTATTATTATGTTGTTATTCAATAACTAGCAATCTGATTATATTTACATATACGAATGTAAAAACGCAACCTTTAGGCTATTATAATACTGTGACTTAACAAAAGCAAAATCAATACGAAGGAAACGTTATTTTTACTGCCCTCCGTCCTCATAAAAATCCTGTTGGTTATTACACGACATTGGCTAGCGAAAATAAAAATAAAATATAATCTATACGTCGCGCGTCGGGTAGTATATTAGTAATAACTCACTAAAATACAATAATAACCTAACCGAACCGGCCGTTGTTACGATTGAAAAAGAAAGTTCATCGCGAAGCAATAGTTTAAAACCATGTCTTTGGAAATTATCGAGTAAAAATATATAATCTAATCCATTTCATATTTTGTAAATGCGTTTTTTTTGATTTTCAGCATGATTACGGTAGTTTTTATTTGAAAAAAGGTCAAATAAAGCACGTCGAACGGGTAAAAAAAAAATAAAATAAAAGTCGTTTTTCGTTGATAAATTATACTCGAAACGGGTCCTACTTGAGAGTAACCGCCTCGGGACTGTTGTGTGCGACCCTAACTGTACATAATATACCTACTACCCGGTAACGAGAGTACGCGAGTCGCTCGCGAAATCGCACGGTACCTGTATACAATATAATCTACGAGATCGTTTGTCGGGATATTAATCAACAAGCGCGGATGCACCGCCGCTAACGAATTGACGGATTGTCTTACACATTTGAAAGTCACGGTTCCGATTCGAAAACACATTACTGCTATTATTATTGCCGCGCCACACAATATTATATTCTCTCTACCTACTGCCGCGTCGTCGTCGTCGTGTCTGCAGTCGCCTTCGCGCGCAAATTATTTTGGTAATTTTCGTTTTTTCATTTCACAAAATCGTTTTGAGATAACCATTTCTCCCTCCCCCCTCTGCTCTTGTCCCCGTTATTTTTGCAAGTAACGTTTTTTTCATCAGCCGCATAACACGCACACACGAGCAAATATCGCAAACGAGTTAATCTAATACACGTGAACGACGCGACCACTTTCTGCGGCTTTAACGCTGCGATATCGGAACGGTTTCAATGAAACCCCCCGGTGTTTCTCGATCACGGTCGGGCCCCATTTTTAGAACTCGCGAAAATGTCCTTCCGTCAAAAATCTCCATAATTTTAATCCAGCAGTTTCGGTTTTTCTGGGCACGTAAGGATTATTCGTAAAAGCGGACGACTGTCTGTCGGACGGACGGATTCCTAGTGACTATTCAAATCAGACTTTGTGATAATTGCGTACGATTAAATATTATATAATATGATTATACGTAAAATAATATGGTTATACAGTGTAAATACTTAAAAAGTTATTTAAAAAATATTTACGAACGATTCTAAAGTTATTTTTTATTATACTTTGTACATGGCGATTTCGAGAAGGACACGCGTTTAGAGTGAATAATATGAACACTCGTCGGCACCGAATACGTGCGCGCGCGCTTATGGCCGGTGTGTTTACGATCTCTTGATTACGAGGAATGCGCGCCGCACCGACGACGGTTTTACGATGATGCGTGCTTTTATTTTCTCTCTCAAACGTGATATTTCATGTCCGTCGAAACGAAAATCAATCTCGTCGAAACAGCGCAACAAAGTCGTGTTTTGTAGGTACGCCGCTCGAGTACACGGGCGCACTCGACGCGGGTACTCGAGCCGGTCGAAACAAAGGACGTAATTTTCTCTCCCGAAATCGTTTCGCGTACGAGAGAACGACGCGCGTGTCGTTCGTATCGCGCGCTCGCGTATACTGCACTTTTCTAACCCGCGCGCGTTGATTGTTGTTTGTCGTCCGCCGCCGCCGTCTCGAACCCGTCGGCGGCGATAAATCAATAACATTATTGTCATGAGCCGCGGCGAAAACCCGAGCGAAAACACTATTGTTATGCAACGCAATAATTATCGTGCGCCCCGCGAACGCGGGACGAGCGACTTTCGAATAATTTTTATATATTTATTTATTTGTTTTTTTAAATTTAAAGTGTAATTCCCGGAGTCGATACGCCGACGACGGTGAAACGCACGGCTTTCCTACGAACCATCGCGGATAGGGTTAGCCGGCGAGGTCGCCCATATCGCGGCGGCGGCGGCGGCGGCGTACGAGAAAGAAACGTCGGTCGGTCGTCGTCGTCGTCGTCGTCGTACCGCGAAACGCCGCACGAGAACCCATAATTATTGTCATTATCGTCGTTTAACTCTCCGAGTCTCTCATGGTCAGAGGTTAGGTTAGGTACCGCCGCGCGCGTAATGGCGTTTTAGATAAATAATCGTAAAAATGTGATGCAACCGCACGGTATACCCATGTGTTTGCGGTCTAATTATGAATAATTATGCGATGACGGAGAGACCGTATCTATACGATCGTATTATGTACCGGCAAGTATATTCTCCGCGTTTCGGCGTGGGCACGGTCCAATTTTCAGTGCGCATTTACCGGGCGCGACGACGGACCGCGAGTTGTCTTGAAATGAAAAACCACCGACGTGCCTAGATTATGTTTAGCATTTAAACGACGACGAACGACGGACGTACCCTTGGAAATATAGAAATGGAACACGTACCGTGCTCGGAGATCTCGACGTCGATCGCGATAAAACGTGTTAAAACAACTGCGTTCGTTTCGAAAACACGTCTACGTTATTTTTTTTTCCCCCGAACGATTGTGTCGACTATTTTTCGATGTACTGCGAACAGAAATGATTTCGAAAAATTATGTTCGGCCGTTTCGATTAGAAAACCCCATACTTACACGAAAATAGTTTGTAAACGATTTCCAGGCGAATGCATTATGACTCGGCTGTATAGTGAAACCGACAGAAAACAGAAACTATACGATATCGTTGTGGAGAGAAATTTGTTTTTCTTTCCCGTGCTTCCCAGTTTCGAACTAATAACAGAATAATATCCGTGTACTGTGTTAATCGATGGACACGGAACAGAAGTGAATTCACAAAACACTCGGTGTCCTGCACAAAACACGCGCGCGCCGCCGCACAATACGAATTACTACGACGACGGTCCGCGTGTTCCGTCTAATCGCGCCGAAAACACGCTGCGGTAAGATAATAAATTACGCGAGTTTAAGGGCAATTTTATTATTTCGTCGACGGGTTTTCGATTAAAAACTCGCGACGAGTACTTTGTTCTTTCATCATTGCGCGACTGATTTCGAACGGCTCGTTTCGTATAAAATAATATTAGTCTCGTCGCAGGCGCACGGCGACTTTTTCCACGCCGCGCGCCGCCGCGGTCATTCGATACTCGAGGAGCCCTCCTACGCGCCGCGATAATTATCGCAGCCGTCATATCCGCGCGCGCCCATCTAGCGTTCCACTCGGAATCGAAACGGAAAAATTAAATTGAAAACACTATTATCGCGCGACGACGCGACGATGCGGACTAGAGGCGCGACGGGGAAACCGATTCGAAAAATACCTCGTACGCAGTGGAAACGTTTGAAACGACACGATGACGTTATTAACTTCTCGGGTTTCGAAAACATTCCGCGCGGTATAGCCGCGCACAATCGCGCCGGGAAATGATAAATTAATCTGTTGGATGTAATTACACCTGGATCGGCCCCCCGAGTACGTGTATTATACCTGGTCGTGGGTATTCGCGTTCGGAAGTGCGATCGGCTCCGAAACGGATAATATTTTCAGAAGGAAAAGTAAAAAGGATTCCGACAATTCCGTTGCCGCCCGAGCGGGATGACGAATACTGTATACTGTATATATACGTACATAAAAGTGGAATAATAATGATTTCTTCTATTATTTACCGCCGTGAATAGGTACGCCGACTCGATTAGAATAATAACATTATATAACTTTTCTTTTTTTTCAATTTCGACACTACGTTACGCGCACACACATACCTAGTTACCGCCTACGAGCGACTGCGCGCGGCTTTCGATAAATTTCCAAAACCCATATTATGTTTTCCAAATTGTAGGCTACGCAAATGATAAATGTGAAACACAATATACATATATATACGTATAAAACCATAACGGATTTTAATTAAAACTGACCCAGTAAAAGCGTACGTGTAGGTACACCCGGCTGCAGTGTTTATATGCAATCAATTTTAAAATTCAATTTTATATCGTGTAGCGGGTATTACATGTCGAGTACACTCGCGTCGCGGAGAAAGAGAGAGTGATAGAGAGAGAGATAGACACACACACACACACACACACACACACACACTATTTGAATTAATCTTTGTCGGTGTCCGAATATATGCTACATGTATACGTTACTTCTCAATCGGTTTAATCCCGCAGACGTTGAAATTGATCAAACCTACACACACGCATACACGTATATACTCGTATATATATATAGACAGACATTTGCATGTTATATATCTTTATTGCCGATCATTTTTCATCCGCTGCGCGATCGCCGGCTGTTTAATTAAATTAAAAATATCCGTTTCCCGATGTGTTTTCAAAGACGTATTTTACGACCGAGCGGTGTCGTAATTGATCAACCGAGCGCGCCGGAGAGAAATATAGGTACACCTCTCTATATGCGTTCGCGGCAACCATGAATCTCACAATTAGCGAATCACGGTAACGTCGCTGGTCCGATTTGTTTCAGTATGACTAATCAAAAATATAAAACGTAATTCGAGATGGAACTCTGTGTGTGTGTGTGCGGCGTGTACGCGCGCGCACGGTAAAACGCCCAGACTCGAGAAGGGAACAAAGTGCGTTTGGGTGGAAGGCACACGGATAATATAATAAGCACAATATAATATTGCCGTCGTAAACACACGGCGTTTTACTATATTGAATGTTTTCACCGCGCGATCGTCGAGACGTATTGTTTCGGATTGCAAAAATCGCATTCGGCACGCGTAAAAGCTCGCCAGAGTGACGAGCGCAGCACTTGAACTTGCGCGCGCGTCGCGATTCGCTCATATCGAACGTGTCAAAATGCGTTACGAGATTCTATCGTCGAAAAAAACAAAACTGAAAAATATAACGCAACAGACGTCTCTATAATAATGGTTTATGCGCGCTACCGCAGTGCTGACGTTCTCTACATTAGATAACGATTTAATATTGAAAAATATCCGTTCGAAAACGAAAAATCAAAGTAACTCTCGTCGACGTTATTATGATTTGTTTATATCGACATCCGCTGCGTCACGAACCTACGCGATCGCAATGAAAACTGTAGACCGTCGTCGTCGTCGAGTCTATCGCGTTGTGCGAAACGCATTGCGTATTTCAAAATAGCGACTTGATTAGGACGCAGAGATATTGTAATTCGACGTGAAAACAACAACACGTGACGCGCGTATGACGTCGTGATATCCGGCGAGAAATCCGGATATTTGTCGACGAGCAATGACGCGTCGGCGAATATTTCATAATATCGTTGCAGATAATTATTATTGTTTTCCACCGAGTAAGACGAAATAATATTACCGTCGACGACTACGAAACAATAACGTTTCGGAGAAGAGACGTCGTCGTCGGCGGCTTTCTCCCTCCTCCGTCCGGCGCCGAACGCGAAAAGAAGCGCAAACCGAACACAGGACGTTACGCTGCGAATTCGTACGCGCCGAATTGAATAATTCGTAACATATTTTAATATTCAAACGTTATGGTTTCGCAAACACCGGGTTATGCGGTCCGCGACAACGACCATTACTATTGTTTACCGTACGCAGAAGAGGATTCGACTTTTAGCACGCCCGTAATAGACTACCGCGAAGTGAAAGCGCCCGACTCGTATTATCGTCAAAGGAAAATGTTACAAAAACGACGGCGAATCGTCACGAATAAAATTAATGCTTTTGACTACGATAATAATATTATTAACACCGCGATGTGACGGCGGATTTGCGGAGCCGTGAACCACGCGCCCGCCAACGCTGCGCGAGACGACCCGTCTCGAGAGACGGTGAATTTTTTTTGGAGCAAAGTCCCCCCCCCTCCGATCAAATTTATCGACGCGAGGCGTGTTCACTAGTTGAAATCTTAATTTGATAATTATTTCGCTTGCATATTATATTTATTATATAATGTAAATTGTTAAATTTCAATCGATTGTTCGCAGTACGCGCGTTTCCGAGTCGATTTAATAATATAGCGAACGAAATCAAGTAACACACAGAGTTCATAAAACAAGATTTTATTTTGTTTTTAATTTAGAATTAGTTTGACGGCAATAGACCGCGTATTACGCACGAAAAGTCTTGCAATTCGCCGTGGATTATTAGATTATAACATTGTCACGCATTGATATAATAGTTACGTCGTCGTCACTCATATTGTCAGTGTGAAACGAAATAATTTCGTACTTATTTTCGTAATAAACGAGTTTTTCGTCAACGAAATGCACAGCACCCATCTCTTCGATCGGAGAAGTATGACTTATCGTAACGAGCCTTTTTCGAAACACATTTCTCCAAGCGTCTATGGGGGTTCCGCGCAAACGATTATAACAAGATACGCCCCCGTACTAGGAAATCTATATAGCGTCTTATATCCGGTTCTGCACAAAGGTATACACATATATATAAACGCGCGAAAACTCGGGTCGTCGCGGTGTCCTTGACTTCGGCGGCCGTAGCTTATACGTATATATAATATTGTATAGGAGTGTGTAAACTGCGATTTGCCATGCAGACGATTAATTAGGATTTGCGCGTGATGAATTTCGTGACCTATACGGACGCGATTCGCCTGTTGCACAGTTCAAAACGCGCGCACAATCACGTGAGAAGATTTATCGTCGGTATATATACGTATATATATTATATACATACACACCTATATATATAATATGTATATTGTACTTGGGTAAACGGCCGGGCTCCTCCTCGGTCGGCGTTGTGCAGCGGAATATCTCGATGTTGAGTGGGCGTGCGTGCGTGCGGCTACTTGAAAAATATAGAAAAAACTATAAATCAGTGGCGTCATTTGTGCAAAGGTGTGCATTTACATCCCATTAATGTTTTCTCTCAATAGTGTGCTTGAGCAAAACGAACGTTATATCGTTTATTTACTCAAATAACGCGCGTTTGTTGTTGAATATTCTCTCCATCTACTGTATAATAAGTGTCGATATTTTTGTCCAAGTCATACACGACGATATTCGCGACCCGCGAAATATTGTGAGACGGCGCCCCCGGCGGTATAAATCTTCACAGGATACCCATACTCCGTTATGATATTTGTTTACACAAAGGACAGTATGGGTTCGGCTCCTTCGCCCTCGGATCCTTAAAACACCCTAATATACGCGTTTTTCAAATGAAATAGAATCGATTACAAAAACGCGTGTGCGTGTACATTTTAATATCGATTGAAGCGTTTTATTTTTTCATTCGTCTGACGTGTACGAATAGGTAAGCCGAACGTTTTTTGAGTTTCGATAAAATTGTTATAAGGGTTTCGTTTCGATACATAGTTACTGTTCGATTCATACTCGTACGGCGTGTATGAGCTCATCTATTGTTTAGTCTTCACTCCTCTTTTTATGTTCTTAGATCGGCCCCGGACTCGACTCGAATCGAAACCATAACCACGTGGAAACGGAGAAACCGCGATTGCTGCTTCCGGATCCACTAGCATTTATTCCGCATGTACCGCTTCGACATCGCGACGATCATAATACGACGGTTTATAAATTATTATGTACGAGTAGTCGTATCGGAACGAATGCGTGCGACGAGATTCGCAGAACTATAACGTTCCCCGGACTGATCGAGTCCGGTTCGTACTAAACCCTATCGGATTTACATCGTCCGCGTTGTTTTATGGACGAACCGTTTATCGGATTTTCGTTGATTGCCCGCCGTACGGAGATTGTGCTGAAACAATAACGCGGTCGTGTGACGCGAGGTCTGCCGCGAGAACCGTGATTTTATAATTGCGTTTTACGAGCGACGTCGTCGTATCATTATTTATTGTTATTATCATCGTATACGTATTAATATACTCGCGCGCGCGGTTTCGATTTGTTTCGCGTACGGATTTGAACCGCTGCAGCCGCCGCGGACGGCGACGACGACGGGGAGACGACGACCGACGGAGGAAGTAGGCCGTATCTGTCGATATTTGTACGCTGTGAAAAAAACTCGTATATATACATTACGTAAATATAATTATTAGGTTCGCGCGTATAGTTGATGAAGTGTTTACCCACCGCGGTGATGTTCTCCTCGGCGATACTGATATACGTCCGTGATATTTTATTATTTTTTCCTACATTCTAATCGGAGCGGAGCGAGGAGATGGGATCTCATTAAATTACAAAAAGGCGTTTTTTGTTGTTTTTTTTCTTCTTTTTTTTCAACGTTGGGAGCCGCGCTCGTCGGTAACATTAATAGCGCGTGCATTTATAGAGGTGCCTGCGCGCCGAACATTATAGTATATAATACGATATTGTTAATAATCGTAACGAAAATGTGTTTGTTTTTTTTTTTCGTCCCGCGTGTTTCTGTGAAGGAAATGGCGTTTTCGTCGTCACCTCCGCGAGCCGAATTACACACCGATTGACTGATTGCCGGATCGCAGATCAGCAGATATTGCCGACCGCGTGGTCTGCCGACTCTCAAAACCCGATTTGCTGCGACAGTTTTCTAACCGTTTGCCGACTATAATATTTGCTGCGCGCGAACACGGCTCGTCGAAATTCAATTTAACTGTGTGTAAAAAAAAAAAAAAAATAGAAAAAGACCTATTTGTAAAAAAGCCGATTTACTATATTATTTTCCCAAAATGTTGTCAGGGATTTTCGCTAATATTTATTATACTTATGGCGCGACGTTGTTTCGTGCGCGAGTCACAAAAATGTACGTCTGCACGGAATTCGGAACGATCGCAGCGTAAGTATAATAACCTCGCGTTACGAAAGTACCAACGAATAAATCTCGTATTTATTTTCGGCGTTTTTTTTCTCCCTTTATTCACAGAAGCGAGGTCTTGGAAAAATAAAAGTGGTTATAGTCCCGCGGCCGCGTCACGTCGTCGCCGTGTTGATAAGTTGAATGAAATTTGCCGGTCGACTGGACCCGAATTCCGCGGCGTCTCAATGGAACGAGTTAAATATTAAATTACAGGTTAATTTATTTAAAACGTATTTATCTATCGACTTTTAGATTTTAATCGAAGCGAAACTGGGCGCGCGATATACATCTCTCGACGCCGTCGCCGCCGCCGTATTATGTACGGGTACACCACGATAATAGCGTATGGCATACAATATAATATACCTACGGGTTATATTTATTTATTTTTTTTTTTGCTCTCTCTCTCCGGCAATCGTTTGCTGCGATCGCGCCGAGAACTTCCTTCGATTATGATCGCGCGTTTCTATATAATACGTACTTCGTCGGACTTAAACGATTTCGTCCGTGGCCGACGAAAAAAAAAAACCATCGCGTTCGGTATCGAATCGATCGCGTGTAACATTGTTGATATACATTTCCGAGACGTCGTCGTATAATACAACACTGACGGGGGAATAGATTCGTCGTGCAGAGTCGTCACGGCGCGGTCGTCTTTTAAACATATCTTTGCTCGGCATGTGTAATATAAACTAGCGTGTGCGGCGAACATGAAACAGCGACGATATTCCAACGACGATTTCCACGATTTTCGAAAACTATTTTTCCTCTTTTCGTTTCATCCGATATGATGATATTGACAAAGTCAATCGAACATTTTGTCGCTGAGCGACTTCTTTTTACAGTTAGTCTCACTACACATTTTTTGTAATACATTTTGTTTATAACAAACGCAAACAAAAAGTCGACGACGACAATAATCGTCTACACCTGCCAGTCATAGATTATGATGGAAAACATTAGGCGCGCCCACAGAGGTATAAGAGGTGTCTGAGATGGAAACCGTCCCCCGTGAGAATTTACGAGTGCAATGCCCTCTGGATATTTATTTAGTTTTTAATTAATATTATCGAAAAGGCGAAAAGGCTATGATTTTTTTTTTTTTTTGTCGGTTTAGTTAGATTTCAATAATTACAATGTTATATCTAGGGCATTGATTTTAATGCATTAAAAAAAAAAAATAACTTTATTTGAAAATTTAGATGTGAAATATTAATATATTCGTTCTATTCTATATGAGACAAATTCTATGATCAAAAGGAGTTTTTTAGATTTCCTACAAAAAAAATTAATTTGCATTTAAATCCACTGATATTTACTAATCCACACGTGGCTTAATAATTAATTATATATGAAAAAAAATCGACTAAATGCAATATAATTTTATATTTGTGGTGAAAAAAAATGTGATCACTCAATTTACAAATTAATAGTTTCAAACTAGTATAGAATATTACATTCAGTGGTAGTTGTATTTTTTTTTAGTGAAGTGAGACTTATTGTGGCAAAAAATGACGCGTAAAAACAATGGGAATTAAAATAAAATTATGAAATACGATATTATTGTCGATGCGAATAATATCTTGTTTAGTAACTTTTACAGCTGGAATAACTGTAACGATTTAAATAAAACGACGAAATAGGAATAAGTTTACCTACTTTTAAAAGTAATTATTTTTCGTCGCTAGATATCCAACGTCGAGACTGCGTTTGCGACGGTGCGACGTATGACAAGGTGTCCACGAAAACTGAATTCATATATTGTAATGACAATTTGATTTTGACGTTTAACGTTCTTTAAATCAACGAAATCAATTGATCGAGTCTGAAAAATAAAACCACAGTTAATGGAGACGATAGCTAAAGTATTAACAAAACATCTCGGACGACGATTCGAACAAGACTGAAACGATAAAAAACGACTGGAGAAAGATTTTCGTCCGAATCGATTTCACCTACTCGTCCCTATTTCCGGGTCTACTACCATTGTCTTGCCAGGCAGTAGGCGGTGTGACAATCGACGACCGGCGGATTCGTTTTGTTTGTTTGTTTTTTCGGACCTTGAACTGCGTCCGTTTCGTCATCATTGACGGGACGAACCGAGTTTTGGCGACTATTGTTTCGTCTCGTCTAGTTTGTTCGGCGAAACACTTAAAATAGTAGAATTGAAAAAATGTAATTCATTACGAAAGAGCAGTAGAAAAATCATCGGAAACCGTCGGCTTCCGACGAGCTACAAGAAGAATATTATACTCGCCGAGCATTATTCACTGAATTTCACGTGAGAGACATATTACGTCTTATCCTCAAAGCCGCCGCCGCCGCCGCCGCTGTTATTGTAATATAATTTTACCGTCATAAATGCTTTCTACTTCTCGCAGAACGTGACGGCCCTAAAATTATAAATATACAATTTAATATTATAAAGCGTTGTTTATATCAAAAGGAATAATACGCGCGCGCCGCAGCACGGAGAGACATTCGCGATCGTCATTCGGCGGCGGGCCACGCGGTGCGGACACATGCGCGATAACGAGCGAGAACTACGGGGATCCGAGAGATTGACGATTCGATCGGCTAAAAACAATTTGGTACGCGCGATTACGAATTGCGAAGTGGGTCGTGTCACTCGCGCAGGTGGTGGCGCGCCTAAATAATTAATTAATAAATATATTATTGTGATAATAGTGCCGACGCTATATTTTAATGTGCTGTAGGTCTTCGAACTCGATGGGATCCGAACAGTTTATCGCGAGTGTGTAGCGCTAGTGTTATAGTACGTTGTGCTCGCGTATTTCGAGCGAGACAGGTGAAACGATTACGACGTACGCACGAATATTTGAGAGTTTTTTTCGATATTTTTTTTTTTTTTTTGCTTACTGGGGCCGCGTATTCTCATATATGATTTCGCGAAAATTTAACCGATTTAAACTAAAATGTGTTTCTCGACGTTTAGGCGTGTGTTGGATTTTTTTTTAAATTAATTACCGAAATGCTTATAATACTATTGGAACTCGAAAAATCGCGAAATTTAAATCGTTCGAGTTTTTTTAGACGTAAGGAACAAACACAAGCAAATAACTAGAGTGCTCTGGGGTCTTGGAAAAAATATTAAACGACTCGCCTCACGGATGGGTTTTGAATCTATTGTAATCTATTTTTTCCTGCAATTTCTCAATCGTCAATAATCGAAACAATTTGCACCGACAATAATGAAATCTAGTAAACACGAATACAATACGACATATTACACATCTATACATACGTATACAAAGTTTATGATATACCGGTACGATTTATATTAAAACTTACAAATTAATATTTTCCCATTGTTAGTTTGCCACGTTTATTACATTTTCACCATGCACCCAACGCTTGCAATCGTTAGAGTTTCGATGTCCTAATATTCGATTCCTTTAAACCGGACAACAAAGCACTGCCCTCGCGTGCGTTCGTGTATTCAGTAAACGAAACACGCCTTTGATTCCGCTTCACATGACGTCACTGTTTTCCGCGTACACTTGAGACGATTCGGAACAAATAATAAATTTATATACGTATGCATATACGATGGGGACACACGGAGAGACGTCTGCAGTAGTAAGTACGCCGGTGAGTCCGTTATATACTTTTCGAGGTCAATGCGAATTTTATGGACGTCACACGCGAAATGTCACTGTCACGTCCAAACTTTTCTCTTTGATTTACACGTTTTAGACTAATTTACAAACACCGCTAGCGCGTGCGTGTGTGTGTGTGTGTGTGTAAATAAACATTATTATAATTATTATTATAACATAATAAATATTTGCATTCTTCGCGTGATATTATTTTGTTACATACATAATTAGAAACGACGAAAAAAAAAACACGCCCGAAACTATTGTTGTCTCGGTGAAAAAAAAAAATCCAATCGCGCATAATATATTTCTGTCGTACGCTAAACGTCAAAACGTTGCATACGCACGAGAATATATCACAATAAAATAGTATACAGATGTCGTTTAAAACGGGTGTCTCGGCGACACAAACGGCGCAGTTGTTTCGCGTGAATACTCGAGCAGTTGTTCAACTACTTGTTCTTTTTTTCTTTCCCGCGATATGCCTATTAATTTTTGGAATTCGGCTGTTCGCCGTTTTCGCGCGCGCGACTATATACCGTGATGCGTACTCGCGTGAAATAGCTACGCCGACGCCGAATCGGCTATTATTTCAACGCTACGCCAGATTAGGTTACCGCGTGTGTGAATGTACGTATATACATTACACGCGTCTCTGGCGGCGAATAAACGTATCTGTCCGCCGCCGTCGTCGGCCTTTTGTCGACAAAGAAACGCGTCACGATTCCAAAGGTCCGGCGAAATATCCGGGGTCTGATCCGTCGGAACTAGAAGAACATATTATCTACGTCCGAATATACTGCAGGGGCACGTGAAATCAGGCGCACACGCTATCGTACTTTTACTAGATAACACGATTATTATTGTCCGCGTCCAGTGGGGGCCGTGTTGCCGAGATCGAGAAAACGGACGCAACATTATCGTAGTTTTTTTTCTCCGTCCGTCGAAAGTATATAATGTAACGACGGTATTATATTTACAAACGTAATGAACAGCACACAAAAGTGTGTCCGAAATATCCGTACCTGCGCTTGGGCAGTATAAGGTCATATTTTATTATAGATATAATGCGTCCGTGTTATTATATTTGTTCGAATCGGCAGATTGTTTTCGTTTCCGGCAATTATCGCGGCGATACAAATCTGCAGTGCGCGATGTAGTGACGAAAACATTCGCCCGCGTAAAAATCTACACCGCAGCACTGCACATACTTTCTACTTCGTCAAACATTCCTCCCGTCCTGTTTAATCTCCGAGCGATAATAATCACACACGTTCGCCCGAAAACGGATCCTGAAAAATACGCGCGATCGACGGTTTTCGATGCTTGAAATAATTATATCGTTAAGAATTTTAGTCCGCGCGAAAACGTCGGCTTATTATGATGATGTCTCGTTAGAGTCGTATATTATACATGCGCGTTGCGACGTTATATAAAACAATATGCAAATACTAAATGGGTAATAAATCAACAACCGTTACCGAAAGGTAATCGATTAAACGGTTCGAATGAGACTATTGGAATATTCATCCAATAAATCGTGTATAGTCGAATAGTTCGAACGCTTTAGCTACTCGAATATACAGTTCGGCGGTGCCCATCGCTAGTTCGGAATATTGTAAATAGAAAAAAAGAGAAATCCAACCGCCCGACTAAATATTTACAATTCGTTTTCCGGACTTTGAAGTTGTTCGTTCGATTCGTCCGGGACGCTTTTAGATCGCCGCCGACCTCTGCGCATGTGGGGAAGCATAGTGATCGTTTCGAGTGCCACCGAGCAGGACGACGGCTATGACCGTACTGCGTGTTCCGTCGCTACACGTGGGGTAAGTTGGCTGTAATTTAAGACTCGTGAACGGCGAACGCGTCGCGCGTGCGCACAACGATAATCGTGCAAATCATGGGGTTCGTTCTGTGGTCGTGTCGTCGTCGAATCCCTTTCGACGATTTAATTCCACGCAGGTCGCGTCCTGTGGTCGCAGTGACGACCGCGCCAACGTTTCCTCCCTGCGAGCATCGGCGGCGGCGACGGTACACTCGTGGACACCACAACTACTTAATAATAATAACGTTATTATTATCCGTTACCGTCGTCGTAAAATATAAATTGCCGTATATTATAATGACGTATTATGTGCATGATTCTCGGTAATAGTCGGCGATTATCACGATTTTTACTGTAAAAAAAAAAAAATTCTCTCTGTTAGATTATATACCTAATACTTTAATACTTTATACGCCCGTACATATCGTATACCTATATAAAGCGTACGAGCGGATATATACGTATACTTTACCTTCCCTCGCGAGACGACGTTTTTTATATATATTTTTTTTTTCCCGTCGACAGTTACGTGCGCGTAACGTTTTATTTTTCCTCGCCGACTTCGGCTCGGTACGCTCCGGTCTTACCCCGAAAAAAAAAAAAAGACGAAAAAATGTAACACGGCCGTTAAACGCAAACTACTTAAAAGCGATATAAAACCCGCGTATATTGTACGGCCCGCGAGAGCCCATAAAGACGCGTGGGGAATAATACGAAACGCTCGCACGGTTGAATATCCACGACGACGACGTTATTATAATATATTATACGGCCGCGAGCGTAAAAATTAAATATTACGCAATTCCGCGCCACTTACAAAGAAATTTTTAACGTCTATTTTATTTTTTTTTACGTCTATTTTTTTTTCATTTAATATACATATACGTCCGCTATAAATTCGGCTGACTTTTGGTGTTTTTTCTCCGTCTCATCGTATTATAATGGGTCTAACGATGCGTCGACCTGGGTATTTCTTACCTATTATCCGGTATTCGACCGTCTAAACGCGTAAACGGTAAGTATACATTATTTTATATAAGTTATAATATGATATCGTAAATCGACGTACGATCTATTTTCGGGAGGGACTTGAAAATATTTCTTTTCGCGCGAAACGAATACGCGATATTATGTTGAACGGTGCCGCCTTTGCGCCACGATCGAATCGAAACGCACAAAAGCACACGCGCATAACATTTTAAAATGGAAAAATCCATCGATCGTGTTATGTGTGTCGCGCCATGACACGCCCGACGCAGGTCCGAATTCGGGAAACCGGCCGCCGCGACCGCGTTACTTTTTTAACGGTCACTCGCGTAACCGTCGACTTTTTATTTGGTCAGCGTTTTACCCGTCGTCGTCCGCTCGCAGTCGGCGCGGCGGTAGAAGAGAGAGAAAAAAGAAGCATTTCACGTCGTGAAGAAACCGTTTACGGAGACGACGACCAGACGGAATATACGCTCGTTGCGCATACGAATCGCGTTCGATTGCGCGCCGCACACACTGCAGTGCGCCGGCCCATACGCGTTTACAGAACTGCAATAATAATATAATACGTAACAATATATAATACGTGTAATTATTGTTATATTATGTGTGTTATTTGGATTTTCAGCGTGACTCGACTTTCGTCGGAGAATTAATATACGACGCGAACCGCATCCCATAATATATATACATGTATTATATAAACTCGCGTCGACAGTATATATTTACTATATGCGACGCCGTTCGCGATTTCGCGTGTTTTTCGACGAGACACGTTTACGTGTTTTCTAAGATTTCGGACGGCCGCTTTGCGTATGTAGAGGTACCCACGCTTTCGTCGGCTACCTCACAGACCGCGCGAGTCTCGCGGGTAAAACAATAATTACACGCGCGTAATAACGATTTTTGTGTACCCGAACGCGTGTGTTTTACAGTGTTGTTGTTAAAACGGACCGTATAATTTTCCATAAATATCGCGCGATGTCGTCGTACGACTATGATAAACGTTACCGTCGTCGTCGTAAGTCGAAGTCGGCCACCAAAGTGTAAAACGTGCGCGCGCAAAACGCGCAAAACACGCTACTGTGTGTTAGCCTCGGGAAAACGCGTGATGTTTTCACGCCGGCGGCGCGGCGGCGCGATGATCGAAACTATACAGGAAATCTCGACTTTGCCCGTGGTTTCGAATAAAAATGACGGCGCGGAGTTGTTAGGAAATCGAAAAACAGAACGCGCGATCCCGGGGGGAGCAGGAGATCGGTGTCGTAATTATTCACAACGCCGTAGAAACTCGTATTGTTTTAACCGATTAAACGCGACGCGAGCGAATTATTGCCGACCGCGTCTATAAAATATCACCTACTTTTTCACTTTTCGTTTCCTATACGCGCGGCGGCCGTGTTCTCGGCGAACGCGAATATAATATTGTTTTATCGTCTTTACGCGAGAGATTTTTATCGCCGTCCGTATAATAACAGCAGCGCCATGTTTTTTATGGCGCGCACATTCCGCCGGAAACTGTTTTCCGATAAACAAAGGCAAAACGATTTTTTTTTTTTTTTTTGCCCGATCGCAAATCGACTTACGCGCTCGAATTACGAACGCGCGCCATTATGTTTTCTCGTTCGAATTCCGTTCGCATCGTTGATTGCACATTATTCATATCGGGTATAAATCGAAATCGTACAATGCATTTATTATGGTCATTCCGCGAATCGAATATATACATAAAATATGTATATAAATATATTATGTATATTGTATTTATTATATGAAAACGAATCCAAGTCGAATCGAAATTCTGTGCAGCGTGTAATACGTATACCAAATAATAATCATTTTCGACGCGAATTTTCTATTTCCATTCGTCTCGCGTTATAGCACAGCGTTATAATTGTCAGTGTATTTACGCGCATCTCAGATTTAAAAACACACATAAAAACCGGATTCAAACGGATCGGCTACGACGAATAAAAAAAAATATCGTGAACGCACGTCGTCATCGGGCACGTATTCGGGAGGGTCGGGGTTCGTAGAGTCCGGGATCTCTCCGAAATTAGTCTGTCCATAGAATCACGATAATAGAAATCACATCGAAATACTCTGTGATCAAACACTTTACGACTAAACAATCATGTTATATCGGAGTGTAAAAATTAAAGCCCAAAGGTCGTCGGATATCATTCAATATTTGTCGTTATAAAAGAATATTCGACGCTATGGAAAAATTAGAGTGGATATAGAAGGGTCGGTAATTTTCTGCAAAAATTAAATCATCACTTTGTGCTAAATAATCAGCGCGTGATATTTTTTATCGAAAACGAGCGGTCGTATATACGATATTATAATGTTGTTAGAATCAGAGTACACGCCGCCGCCGCCGTCGGCTTCCTGGTCGTCGGCAAACACATACGTAATTTAGGTACCATCTCGTATTATATAACACGCATTATTCGCGAACTGACAACGACGAATCCTCTAAAACGCGTTATTCATTCGTTTTAGAAAGTGTCCGGACTCGTCGTAGGCGGGTTTTTTTTTTTTTTTTTGACGCGCCACGCGATGGACGTAGGTTTTATCATTACGCGTCGCGACGAGACACTCTGCGCGCAAAACTTCGCGCATAAATTAGCCGATAATTACAGATCGACAGTCGTCACGCGTATACCTATATAGTATCGGTATTAGGTATGTTATCCGGACGGGTCGTTCGTTTTCGTACGTTACGTAAATGTAATTCGTCCGCCATAGCGTGTGGCGCTCGCGTCAGAGTGGGCCTTTGTACGTGTTGCACGCGCACACGCACCGCAAAGACTTTCGCCGCACAATACGAAAAAAACCGCGCGCAGACACATCCTCATATAGCAAATACAACGCCCAGAGAATAACTAAGTGCGGCGATCGGAAAAGCTCTAGGCGCCATTCGCGACAGTCACGTGGAAAAGAATGAAAAAAACAACGTCGGAAAGACGACGCACGTCGCGAAATCGTCCGCGGTAAATCCACTTTAAAAGGGTCGAATGTCGCCGCACACGGTCGGTCAAAGTCGGCAAAAGTATAATACCAATCGTGTCGCCGTTGAAATAGACGTGTCACGAACGGTCACGAGGATAAGGCCGGGCGCACATCTAAAGCGGCGACCCGGTCATTATCGTACGTATTATAATCCTATCGTTGTTGCGATTATTTGGGAGATCGATTTCGAAAAAAATTTGTTATCGTTTCGCACCGTTTAGCGGTCGCCGATGGGTTTCGCGCGCGGCCAAAGAGTGGCGATTTACTACTCCTATCATAGATATCGTGTATTATGTTTGCATATATATATTATAAATATTGCGGGCTCCTCTCTACGCCGCCGCCGCTGTAATTCCCATATAAGCGATGATTTCGTTTCGGACGCCCCGGGGGAGGAGGCGGCGGCGGCGGTCGAGCTGACCTTGTTCGAAAGAGATAGTGAACGTCCACCTCTATATTATATACTTTATACGAATCCGCTATATCTATACTCGACGCACACGCACAATCATCGTCGTACGCGTTCTTTTTCTCCATCCAAGCGACCGCGCATTACTCATTATACGTATGTCAATAATAAGCCTACCGGGCGATTCTATTAAATTACACCGCGTGGATGATACGCGCTCGTTTTATTTTTTTCCTTTCGTTTACCTACGATTCTCGCGTGTAAAAATGCGTTATTTTGTTTTCATTTTTTTCACTATACTTTTTATTTTTACGGGAATTTCGTATCGATTTTTTTTTTAAAGCTCTCATTTTGTATACAATGTGTATACTTCTTATATAATCGTTAAGAACATAAATCATACCGAAGCTGTCGAGAACTCGGTTTATTTTCGTTCAAAATTCTGATAAACGTCGAGCGGGTCTATCGAGCCCAAACACGATATGATACGTATTTAAATATAGTCTCAAAATGATGTGAACCGACGAGCGAATGAGAACGTGAATGTATAAAAAAAAAAAAAAAGGAGCCGTTTACGAGAACAACCGGAAAACTCGGCGAGTATTCGAATTTTTCGCGTCGAATCATCTATAGTGGATATCGTCGCGCGCCATCGTAGAGCGCGGTTTGACGAATCGCACGAAGTGAAAAAACAAATGATCGAACGACGTGTAAACCGAAGGACAAAATGCGGTTCGAAAAGAAAAAAAAAAACACGAAAAATTATAGTCACCTCGAACTCGTAATTTATACACCGATACAATATGGTCAAATTATGCGCGTTCGTTACCATTTATACGAGTGCATACGACGACGGCTGTGCGAGATGATCAGGGGGACTTGGACGAGGGCCAAGGGGAAGGGAGGGGCAATTATTATCAAAGAAAAACGAAAAGAAATGGTGTGCGATATCTAAATAATAATAACATTATAGATACGGGTAAAAACCGGCGGCGCGGGTACACAATCGGCCCGGTGAACGGGTAGGAGAAATTTTGAACGACGCGTGACCTACAAACGGGTTGTAGAACCGATGCGCCGCGCGGCGACTACTGCGTTTATTATTTATTTATTTTTTTACTATTATAATATATTGTCGGCGAGATTTCTATCCGCGCGCGCGTCCCTATAGTTAGCTTTTTTCCGCCGTCGAAAAGATTTTGGAAAATTAAGAAAAAAAACCCCATCCCCTGCCCAACGGATCGAAAACAAAACGCTGCCGGAAAATTGTCTGAATATTTCAATTATTGTTACCCGATACGTCTTCGATTACATCATAATATAAATGGTAAATATTGATGGAAAAAAAACTTATCAAAATCAATAATAATTAATTTAAGATTTTAATATGTTACCTAATTTAACGCGCTTTTAATCGCTTTAGAAACGAATTTTGCCAAAAAAAAAACTCTCTTTCGACATTCACAAATAATAAAACACAACAACAGTCGGTATTTCTAAAATAATTTAAATTTTAAAACATTTACCGCGGCGGGGGGGGGGCATTTAATACTTTGCAACCCGTGGACAGTACACGCACTTGGCGTGCTCTTCCGATCGGTCGAAACCAATAGAAAAAAAAAAAAAAGAATGGAAAAAATCGATATCGTATAATCTCGGAATTCTAACCCCCCCTCCCCTCTCAAAAAACCCGTATACACTTATCGGTTTGAAATCATCATTATAGTTCGCGCGAAGGATCTCGTGCGGTTTAACGTGTTGTGCTCACAGTGTATATTATACTGTGCGAGAGTGAATTGGATTCGAAGCAAAGAAATAGAAAGTACATCAAACCACGCGCGGATAATCCCCCCCTTTCCAACCCCTAAATAAAACGGCATACGACTGACCTTTGGCCTTCTCGTCTCCAATCGATGCTAATCGGACCAGAGTTTTCGATTTTGATCTACGACGCGTGTTTACGTGTTATTTACTCGGGCCTCGATCGAACACGTCGACGCTCGTCGAAAGTAGCCTTGCGCAGCCCCGGCGAGCAAAATATGTTCGGCGATATACAAATCAGACCAACGCGTTAAGACTAGCTGAGATTCGAATAGAAAAAAAAAAAAAAATTATAAATGCCTATTTAGCTCATCTGTCGCAAGACCGAATTGATAAAGTTCAAATTTTGACATTTTAACCGGAAACCTGTTTCACACTACGTCCATCGTATATTATTTTATGCATATATTACGTATTATATGACGTTATAAATGTATATAATATAATAAATAGAGTTTAGTAGCAATAAAGTACTAAAAACCCGGGTGCATCGTAATTTTTATTGCTATTAATGACTTGTAAAAAGTTATTTGTCGATGACCTACAGCCAGCGCGTAACGAATATTTCGAAACACTGGGCACAACATTTTTAACGTTTCGAATCTTTATGTCGATTTTATAACATTACGCGTACTTGACGTGCGTTTTGTGATAAAAAAAAAAAAAAACCGTCGAATTTATTACAATAATTAAAAAAAAGTCCACACAAGCTCGAGTAAAACGTTATACGCTCAAAGCTTAAATACGAGTGACTTTCTTTACTTTATCGTTTGAAAAAAATAAAAATAATAATTTCATAATAACTCGCGAACTATACGTCGCGTACTCGATGGTGGCTCGAGGCACACTGGTCGACAATCGCGATGAGGGACCTTTTCGATAATAGACAGAACTTTGGTCGGCACAGGAGCAGCAACAGGTGTGTCGTCGTATACGCGCAAACAATGAGCGATGAAAACAATTCCGTCGACAGTAAGTACTTTTAAAGTAAGACAGTTAAGTAAAGGACTTGAATATGATTTTACGCTGCGAAGACACGAACGGATGTGCGCCAACGAGTACGATTTTATAGATAAACTATTTAAATATAGAATTTAATCGAGAATGGAGTGATAGCCGGCGGCCGGACTAGGCAGATAAAAGAAACTGTGACTGGCTGAATAATACTCGCGAGACGATAGTGGCGAGTCGATAGAGTTCCTGAAATAACTTTAATAATTTAACCGTCCAGCGCGAAGAGGTCCCCCGACGCGGTGCAACGACGTACGCACAATGTGCACTGGCGCAGACGTCACGATATCGGGTACTTACTTACTAAAGAACGATGCGCGTTCGGCCGGTCGTGTAAAACAATTTAACGATTTAAAGCGATTTGTACGGCGGCGGCGGCCGCGCGCGGGCTTACTTCGTGACGGCGAACGGATTGTGCACTCCGTTACGCTATTACGACAGACTCGCGTGCAGTTCCGTATAGTTCGGCGCGTTTACACAGTTGTTTACGACCGTCGTCGTTTTTTTTCGAGCACACGATTCGCGAATTAATCTCGAAACGAAACAGAAAACGATCCCCTCTCCCTCTATCTCGTCCGCGTTCGAACGCGCGTTTTCGCGACATTTTTACTAATCGCGCGGGTATACACATTATAGGTAAGGCGCGGTATACCGCCCGGCGGCGCACAAAACATTACGCACATCGCTCGTCGTCGAAACACGCGGAATATTTTATTTCCATTTTCGTACGTCGTCGGAAACGCGAGCGCACGCGGTTTGGCGAGAAACGTTTCGACGTTCGCGAATAACTGGTCCGCAAACGGTCTCGCGGTTTTCGCGGAGAAAAGTCGGTTTTGGCCGAAATTTGCGCGCCCGCGGTATACGCGTCCGGAAAAATATAATACTATGAGAAACGTTGTTTATGAAACGTAATCGTGTTATGTTATAGAAACGCCGCCGTACCGTAACGATATGACTGATAATAATTATTGGGTACGACCATAGTCATAGATAAATAATTAATAATAATAAAACGAAATTATTAAAAAAAAATTAATAAAACATTAAAAATCAATATTTGATTTAATTTTATTGGTAAACGGAAATTTTTGAAAATAAAAATTAATATGACGGAGATGTTTACGAACCGTTACGACGGCGGTAAAAAAAAAAAGAGAGGTTATTTCTATTTTTTCATTTATTTATAAAAATCCATTGTTATTACATAAAATTATTAGGTACACTACTATACTAGTCATAGAAAAATAATTAATAATAATAAAACGAAATTATTAAAAAAATTAATAAAACATTAAAAATCAATAGGAGTTTTCGATTTAATTTTATTGATTAACGGAAATTTTTGAAAGTAAAAATCAGTTTGACGGAGATGTTTACGAATCGTTACGACGGCGCGGCGGTAAAAAAAAGAGGGGTTTTTTTTTTTTTCATTTATTTATAAAAATCCATTGTCATTACATAAAATAAATAATATATAATAACCCAAAAAAGATTATCTATCTTTTAAAAGCAAGCTTTTGTTGAAGGTAGAAAGTGACAATTTACTTACAAATAATAATGAAATAAGAATAAAATATATTCTTATATCATAATATATCTTTTATCACTAAGTACCTATTCCTACTGTATAATAACTGATACGTTCGATTTTTATACGTTTCTGGTGGAAAAATTACGATTGTTTTTATGAGGTGGAAATGTACCCAGTCTTTTTTCACGAGGTGAAAAAATCATATTTTTTCCACCTCATAAAAACAATCGTAATTTTTCCACCAGAAACGTATAAAAATCGAACGTATCAGTTATTATACAGTAGGAATAGGTACTTAGTGATAAAAGATATATTATCCTACCCCTTATGACCCACTACCTATCTATGTTAATTGTTAATAAATAAAATCGATACTACTTACGGTCTGTCGGTGTCTGTTGCCGTTGAAGTTCGGTGTCCGTATTGGGGCTTGTGAAGCGAAGTAAGTAACGACAGAAACGGAAATCACTCGATAAAAACAATTTAAGTCAAAAGTCACGATTAAAAGTTAAATTAAAAACTCGATCGGTCGTCGACGAGACGAATAATAATAATCGACAACGTTACGGAGAAAAATGAAAACGGCAATGTTAAAACCGAAAAGGTCTCTCTGAACCGATGTCGACCACGGTCGTCGGCACACTGAGCGTCGGAGAGCTCCTGTACTTCCCTGCTTGACTCGATCGGCCGGGTCGCGCTTGCGCAACTCGATCGTCATTGGTCGGGTGACGCGAGCAGCTTGGCTTTCATTGGCCGTGATACCCACGTAATATTAGACGTAAACTTTTCCGATTTCGCGCCAACACACTTTGTTGTTATTATTACTATTATTACGTAATCATGTTTTCATTACGTACTATCTGATATAATTTTAATTAGATATCTGTATCAATAACCGATCAGATCGATTGTTATACTTTTCCGGTGCGAAAATCGCGATTTTTTTGTATTGAATAGCAAAACTAGGA
Source organism: Drepanosiphum platanoidis (assembly GCA_948098885.1). NCBI lineage: Eukaryota > Metazoa > Arthropoda > Insecta > Hemiptera > Aphididae > Drepanosiphum > Drepanosiphum platanoidis. Next base: position 21,219,740 of record OX402529.1, read on the forward strand.
TTTTACTACCTCGTGGAAAAGGTCGGTCACTACCCTTCGCTACCCTTTTTCGGCGCCCGAGCTTCCCCTAGAAAAATTAAACATATTTTCCACTCGCGTTAAGTGTTATCCGTCAATAACTCATTTTTGGAACTGTCCCGGGGGGAGCAGAAATGCTGGCGGTTTTCGAACGTCACGGTTTCGTGGATATTATCATTCGCTGTAAATGACCACTGCCCCGGCTCATGCGAGTGTTGCGATATGCCTGCGTAAATAACGTTCACCGCATAGGTACGAATCATTACGGATCGGTGAAAATTAGAAAATAATAATAAAACGGGCGGCGACGGCGACGTTCGCGTTCACTCGCAGAGAGGCGGACTCGTCGTAATAACATAACGTACTCGCCGTAATCATACGTATTATATATAGTATGTTGTACACACGCGCGTACAGAGTCTAATCGGATCGAAATTCTCTTTTCTCCGAGAGCGCTGTTCGCCGAGATCGCGTCGCGCAACCCGACGATTAATAATAATTATATCACACGGTATTACGAACGCGCGCGCGCCATTGTCATTGTTGTTGTGGTCGTAGAAAAGAGTGCAAATATTCACGCTCACAAAATATCTCGTGACGATTGATCCGTACACGATTGATCGTGATATAACAACGATCGGCGGCGGCGGCGGCACGGGTGTCCGCGTCCACGTACTCGTAACCGCCGTCGGTTTACATTCGTAGACATTTTGGAATTTTCTAATCAGGACCTCTTTTTATTCATCGCCCGCGAGAGAGCGGATATTCGAGGTGAATTCCGAGGTGGTCTTCCCGTATAGTGTCCTCTAAAAGAGTTGACGATTTTCGATATACGAGCGTGTATATTATAGTTTTCGATATATTTTTCGAATTCTCCAAGTGCAATAAACCGCCGGACAAGTGCGGACGACATTCGATCTTGTGTTTTTCTCTAGCTCGGCGTCACGCTAGTCACAATCGTTCTTGAACACGCCCATCTGATATTATATACGAGCGGACTGCACGCGGAGTCTTCAATGCGAGTGTTACACATATACCGACGAAATCGATTCTTTCCGACGGGTTGTTCCAGTCGATTTGGCTTTGAAAGTGTACGAAAACACGCGGCCGCCGCACGTTCGATACAGACGGGTCGAGTGGTATATAATATTACGCGTGCCATCGAACGTACGATAATATTGTACGTACGAGCAGTATGGACGACGAGTAGTTCGTGCGATTGAAAGAACAAAACACATTTTACACGTTTAAAAAGCGAAAATCTTCCGCGAACGAATCATTTCCCGTCCGTAAAAGTATATATAAACAATATACATAATATTATATATCGTCATCCTTCGGACGGGATTTACGTTCTAATTTATTTAAATATATTTCAATCAACTGTAGCGTATATTAAACACATGCGCTATATAAAATTCGATATTATAATAAAAATACGACTGAATTTCAATCGCGCCACAACGTCGTAAATAATATTAACGCGAGCGTTAACGAGATCGTTTGGCAAAGCGAACCAGGGTTACACGGACGCGCGCGCGTGATAATCACTATAAATGTCTGTAAATCTGGCGACGTTCCGCCGCTTTTCGAATATTTTTCATACTCGCAGATCGCTATTTCAACAAAAAAAAAAAAAACCAGGAAGTCTACGAGACGACAGAAATGTCCCGAGAAAAAAGCCGCCGCCGCACGTATATTATATAGTAATTGAATCCGCAGACGAAAAATAAAACATAAAAACAATTACGAATTATTTCATTTTTTACCTTATCGCTACCTTGAATTATTATTATTATTATTTGTATCAGTGGTCCTGGAAGATTTTTTTTTTTTTATGTTTTCTCGGTTATAATATATTTATGGTTAAATAAACTACGTGTTTGCCATCACAATGTCATCTCGAATCTGCGAGCGTATGCTACTTTCACGCCCGTACACTCTGATTGCGGTAGTTATCGCGATCGGTCATAAAATCTATATAATTCATAGCCGTCGTCGTAATAAAACATCGTCTTCGCGGGCAAGACGAACAAATAAAAGACCGTTTTATACGATCATAATATTATTATACCGGCGACGATAAAATCGAAATATTATTACTGAAAAATATAAGACGACACGCTCGGCAGGAAAGTCGTCGGCGGAACACGAACTGCGCGCGATGCGTTCGAGGGAAATTCAGTCGTGTCCTGCCGGCACGGCGCGGCGGCGGCGTCGGAGTCTCCGGCGACTTTTCTTTTTCACGTCGCACGGACGATGACGTAGCAATAACAATAATAACAACAACGACGACGACGACGAAGAATACCTATATCTGTGTACGCCTTCGACTCGCGGGCCATTCGGTATATTCCGTACGGCACACACGACTTCCGCAACGTATTAAGGCAATTGTTCGACACTTGTTATTATATCGTATTGTGTAAGTATACGCGTATACAATATCGTCTGTACAATAATAATCGTAACCTATAAAACGTGAATATCATCGCGCACAATAATATTTTCCTCTCCTACCCGCCTCCCCGTAAACGCATTATTATTTTATTTCGCCGCGTATACTTTTTATTTATTTTTTTTTTTTTTCTACCATTATTTATTAGCGTTTTGAAGATTCCCCGATCGCCGTTGCACGTATAGGTTTGTTGTACTCTCTGGATTTCCGTACCTTTCTCCGGTGAAATTATAACTTTCATTGTTTTATACGCGCGCGCGCACACACGCACAAAATTCAAACGTCCGGACGGAAACGACCGTGACGAGTCGTCGACGTCCGATTATAATATTGTAACGACTCGTCGATAATCTACATCGTTTGCCGAAAGTCGTCCCCGCAGCTATTCGCATATTATTATTGCGCGTAATGATTACAACCGTATAATAATTAATATTATCGTCGGGCGTTTATTTTAATCTGTGACTTTTCACACTTTGTTGTTATATTTATTTGCGGTTTTATAGTACGTACGACGACGTTGTATTTTTTTGCTTTCTTACGAGTCCGCCTTGTCCGAACGTGTTGCGATGACCTCTGTCTAGAGGCGAACGCGGTATGGCGCGGATCAGGGTTGTTTCGAACGAGAGAAACACAATCCTCCGTTTCATTCGCTGCAGGACCTAGAATTTTCAACGGGAATTCCATACGCTATTTTGCATTATTTCTTTTATTTCTTAATTGTCCTTTGGATCGGAGGACCTGCGACGACGACGGTATCGTTCTACGCTCTTCAATTAAATATCGAGAAAGATCGATCGATCGATCGCTTCGCCACAGCCGATGTTTAATTTATGTTTTCGTAGGATTTTAATCGCGTGCAATTCGCACAACCGGTGTAGCTCGTAAGAATATTCGAATGATGTAAAAGCTCGGCCCAAGGGAAGGTCGCCCTATCGCCCTGCCCCTACTCCTCCCCGCTACGTATTCGCCATTGACTCGGCGGGCCGTCGTGCATGAGAATAATTTCGAACGCCGGAAAGAATGGCTGGAAAAGGAAGTAAGCGGTTGCGGTTGCCGAGTGCAATAATAAATGGACGCCTTCTGAATTGTTAATGAATTATGTAATTCTTTTTTTCTTTTTTTTTTTTCTAGTGCATATTATGATATTTTTATTATTAATAAATAACGCGTGCGTACTTGTACTCGGCGTTTCGCATAAGGTCGTTTTCAAATAAATAATGTTCGTTTCGATTGGTGTTTATTAGTACACTGCCTCTATTAATGTTATTATTATTATCTGATCGAGTCGATTTAGTGTGTGCGCGCGCGCGTTATTGAAATCGTATACGAAACTTCGATCGTTTTCGTAACCACTCGACGCATGATTCTTCGAAAAAATATAATTAAGAGGTTTTTTTTTTTATTTTCTGCTACTCGGTAGAAAAATTAAATACAATAGTCGTTGCGATTATATCACACATAATAATAATATACGAATCGAACTCTACGGGTAAAACTTACTTTTGTAAACTGGATATCATATTGTTTCGTCATATTATATAAACCATTAAATCAAACCAAACCGGACTGACGTGTATATTGATAATTCGTTGTGTTGTTATTTTTATTTCGTCGTTTTTTTTTTTTTTTCTTCGTTGGATCTGTTTTGATAGCGTTCGGTTTTCGCGTCCCCGTACGAATTACTACTCGCCGAGCACGCCGAGAAAACAAAAAATGAAATATTTCAAATTACAATTTATATGTCGTTTAGAATAATTGTTTGTCGGAATAGTCGGTGGCTCTGCGGTACAGTGTCGTATACAATACGAGTATACCGTACGTGGCCGTACGGGACGAGAAACTTTTTGTAAAAAATACCTATTTTTCTCTCTCTCTCGCCATTACTCGGTTAACAAGGGTGAGTGACATCGTGACGACGTGTCATATTTCTTCGGACGACTTCCTGCTGCACACGCGTTCCGCAGACGATACGTTACATCGTGAATTTCGCAGGCAATCTCGTTACGAAATCTGCATTTGTTTTTTTTTTACGATCTCGGCTCGAGAATATATTATCTCGAACCACGCGAACAGCGAGCGCGTGTCGAGTCGGCCGATGTAATAATCCGGTTGTTGACGGATCGACATTGTTTACCGGCGGTTCGCAGGACGTGTGTTTTGAAAATAGACTGCAAAAAAATTCCGGTCCAGCCGCGCCGAAAGCAATATTATTTAAAAAAAAAAAACAACACCTCGTAAATGACTGGTATAATGTTCATGTATATTTGTATTTACACGGCATAACTGCATGCCCGTTATAAGTTTTATAAATAAAATAAAAACAGCAATATATCGGTCCCGAAAAACACGTGCAAATACAGCAGCGGTGTCGTCCCCTATAAATGTTATAGAAAAAAAAAAAATTACAATAACGTACTCGCGATAGATATAATAAGGAAATTAAGTTACTTATTGTCTACAATGTTATTGTGTCGTTTATAAGTTAACTTAACGTTATGCGTGAATAACGACGACATGACTAAAACGAAAAAAATAAAAATAAAAGAACATAATAATTTCGTTTAATGAGCAACAATCTGAATATATATAGCTTCACTAGAATATATTATAACGCGAACGCCTAACGGGTAAGAGGGCGTAGTGTTCGTGAACGCGGCTTGTCGATAAGTAATAATAATAATAATAATAATTGATCGATCACATTCTGAAAACTAGAACGACCGCAGTGACGTAATAATAACCTATATAATAATAAATAATATTGTGTACGCGCATAATAAATACTGTTTACGGCGAGCGCGTAAATTAATATTTTTTTTTTCAAAAATCGATAGTGTGACGCGTGTCGTTTCCGTACGTCGACTATCTTCCGGCCGAAGATACGACGACGAAACGCGACCGGGGACTGTTGCAGGATTGCCGCGCGAGAGGTGGCGATCGAGCGACATCGTAACGATTCCTCGTAACGTCGACGAAGGACACTGCGCACCGGGGCCCAGTTTACAAATGCCTTCGACGCCGAAGGCACGAACTCGACCTCTCGATTGAATACCACGCGAAGACGTCGTTATTATCATAACGCACCGCGTTCGGTACGGAAAGAAAAAAGAAGAAAAAAAATCAACATTTTCGACGGTCGAATTATCGAAGAAAAACTGATCGCGCGACTCGTGACGAGAAAAGAAACGTTCAATTATTATTATTATTATTACTTTAATTATTAAAGATGACATAAACTTTAGGCGACCGAACGGGCCGCGGACCGTTGTGCGATCCGAATAGAGGCGACGTTGTCCGAGACGATGAAAACGACGCGAAACGGAGAAACTTTTCGTCGACCATAAACAACACTACGCCCTGTTGCCCGGCAGGCGGTCCACACGACCGTTAAATCTATTGGTAACACGATGACGACGACGGACGTTCTATAAAATATATAAATAATATATAACACGTAAGCGCGCGCGCGCGGGAGAGGCGCACGATGTTTTCCCGTCCAATTAACATTCGAGTGATCTCGGAGAGTATACGACGTAATAATCGAGATACGCGCGCGCGCGTCATAACAACTAAATAACGACGGAACGACTGATCAACACCGAAGTCATAGACAACTATATAACGACTTTATGAGTTGTCACTGCGCGACAGGTCCGTCGACTCGTCGCAACTGGTCCCGTATGAGATTTGATAATTTTTCTGTTTTACCTAACCTTTTGTTACGGATTGAAAACATTTTTTTTTTAGAAAAATTGATCATTTCGCGTGGACATTTCGCCGTCTTCCCCGCGAAGTGGACTCGCGCGCACGCTTACGATAATATAACATACGAAAACGTTGTGTTTACAATAATAATAATAATAATAATAAAATATGGTACGAAGAATGGGTGGGGGGGGGGCGCCACCGGTCAATCGACCACCTGGACGGTCGCGTAGGCGCTGAACGTGACTTTTTTGGGTTCGTCGTAGGCGTGCTGATAGGGTTGACTCTTGTTTTTCTTGATCACCGACTTGAGGTTTCCGCCGTTTTTCACCTGTTGCCTCTGCTGCTGCTGCTGCTGCTGCTGCTGGAGATGATGCTGATGGTGATAGTGTTGTTGCTGATACTGGTTGTGTTGATGGTGATGGTGGTGGTGTTGATGGCCAAAGTATTGATAAAAGTTTGCTGTGACGGACTCGCCGACGCTGTTGCGGCGCCGGAACGTCACGGGTTGCAGGTCCTGCGGCTGGTACTGGTTGCCGGTGGTGATCTCGCGCAGTTTGCCGAAGAACCTGGTGCCGAACGTCGATAGCGGCTGCTGCTGTTCGACGTTCGGGTACCGACTGAACGCCACAGGCGGTTGAGGGTACTGCTGTTGCTGCGGCGGCGGCGGCGGCGGCGGCGGCTGCGTCTGGACGGCGGCGGAGAGCTCGTGTTGCCGGCGGGCCGGTCCCGTGCTCCTGCTCCGGGTCCTGCTGCCGGACCGCGACGATCTCCTGTGCTGATCGTACCGGCCGTCCAGCCGGTCGTAGTCGGCGGTGGACCAGAGGCGGTCGGAACCCGCGGCGCCGGTCGAGGCGGTCGTCAAAGTCGATTTTCCCGACGATTCGTGCTGCGACGGAGGAGCCGCGGCAGCCGGTTGCTTCTTCTCCGGTTCCGGGCTGTCCGGCGGCAACGCGGCGCAGTGGTTCACGTTGACCCGGATGAACTGACCTCTGACCACTTTCTGCTGCCGCCTAAAGTCCTCGGCCGTTTCCGGTTTCGCCTGTTTGTACTTCCTGCGTTCCGGCCTCTGCGGCGGCTGCTGCTGCTGCTGCTGCTCCCGGCTCTCGTCCGCGTAGACGCCGCGCATGTCTTTGGCCGCGGGCCTCGGCGATTCGGGCGTGCTCAGGCTTATGATGCTGGACGGCGGGTGGTCGTCCCTGCCGCCCGCGTTCCTGTCCGCGGCCGCCACCGGTCCCGCGGTCACCTCGATGTGCGTCACGCCGTCCGTGTCGGTGCGCTGCACCAGATTGTACCGGTTCACCTCGGGCGCGGCCGTCAGCGTGACCGCGACGCCGCCGACGATTTTCCGCCTCTGCGACGACGACGAGCCGTTGGCCTGACCGTTGGCCCACGGCTTGGGCTCCAGTTTCAGCCTCCTGCTGTGCTCCTGGTACGCCCTGCACACGTCCTGCAGCCCGTGGTCGTCGCCGCGGCTGCGCACCACGATGGCCTCCAGGCCCGCGGCCGACGTCCTGCGCGTCTTGATCACCCACACGGCTATGCCGGGCAGCGCGGCCGCGTCCGTGTGACAGAACGCCACGTCGGCCAGCCCGTACGTCTCCCGGCCGACGCCGCCGCCGCCGCCGG